>APFE030968911.1:8370-19446 GCA_000404065.3 Pinus taeda
GGTTCGGGGAAGAATGGTTCACTTACATTAGAGTGTTTGGGAGCACTGTACCTCCACATGTCCTACCTCTATATGTCCCCGACAAGCTTTTGGCTAGGGAAATTGCCTATCATACTTGCTTAGAAGGCGGCCTGACCAAAGAGCTTAAAGACAAGAAGAAGGCCATATGGCCTCAGTTTCCTATAGCTTGTGGGGCCTTCTCATTGTTTGATGTAGGACATGCTTTCACCGAAGTGGAGAATGTGACGTCTCTACAGTTATTTAAATTCCCTACTCGACCTTTTGACCTAAAAAATGTTGCCCATGATTTCACTATAAGTGTCAGAATAAAAGTGTTCTTTGGAAAGAAAGATTTATTTGATGATTTGTTTCAAAGTAAAAGTTCATTCTAGGAAGTTTTGCGAGAAGCTCAGTCGAAGTTATCCCCAGATGACCTCCAAAGATTTTTGTTATTCAGAGAAAGAAGGCTAGCTAGTGTTCCTCTAGAAAAGCTACGACTGCTCGACAGAGAGCCTACTCCTAGTGTCAGCCTCAGGGAAACTCCAGTACTTTCAAATCCAAATCTGATGCTGTCGAAGGAACGCCTGAACGTTCTAAAAAGTCTGCAAGAAACCAAGGAAAAGGCAAAGAAACAGCGAAAGATACAGCTCAATCAAGTGCAATGTCGCAACAACAAATTATCGCCTCCCCACCAAGAGATGTCCTCCTCTTGTCATTAAATCCCCACTCGTCACAACAGAGCTCGACAAAGAATGGGAAAAATTCAACAAGCTAATCAGCCTTGAAAGGCAAGTCCTAAGAACACCTGTGAGCGATGCACAGGTAACACAGGAAATGGTTTCGACCATGGTCGGTAGTGTCTCAGAAATGGAGCACAGTCATATCACTCCGCCTTCTGAGCTCCTACTTAGTGTAGAGGAAATTCTCCCACTGGACGTATTCTATAGTCCCCAACATAAAGTAGTGGTGAGGAGACAAAGAAAGAAGAGAAAGCTGGAGAATACGCTATCACAAGGACGCTGAACATTTAGACGTCTTATGGAAAGACCCTAACAACAACCCGACAGAAAATCTCACGAAGTTGTCTCAGATCGCAGGAGCATACGCTTCTGCGACTATCGACAAGGCGTCGGAAGTTTAGAAACTGTTAAGGGAACAATAAAACCAAATACAGCTACTACAACAACAGCTACAACAAGCCAATGCTAGTATTGAAGCGTGCAAACAACTCGAGAAACTACAAGAGGACTTTCAGCAGATGTAGATAAGCTATCAAAGAAGCCTAGACGAAAAAGGAAAACAGTTGCAAGATTTACAAGAAATACACAAGGACGAGCCCAAGCTTGCCGAATTTGTTTCAGAGTCTACTAGCTTAAATGAACAATTTCTGCAGCAACAGGAAGAGTTGGGACGTAAAATATCACAGTGGAGTCACTATTGCGAGCTGAGCGATAAACTCACCAATCAAGTGACGAACTTGCGAAGTGAATACGACCAGGTTGACAGACGAATGACAGAGTATTTAGCTTGGCAAGATGGAGAAGAAGGGAAGAGAGCAAATGCACCCAGAATAAATGAGATCCATAAAGAATTTCTCTTTAACAAATGGGACGATCAAATCAGGTAGGAAGAACAGGCAGCAGAGATAGCGGTGACACAGGCGAGCATTCTTATAGACTGTGTAAATGAGAATTTACACAAAGCCAACTTAATCACAGAAACCACCTCAGGGTATCTACCAAGAAAGTCGAGAATGGAGGCAGAATGGAAGAAGAAGGCACAGGAAAAGGGAAAAGCGATCCAGGCATTGAACAGGTTGAATTGGGAGTGTTATTGGGCATACTTAGTCAAGCCACACAGTCAATGGATGACTGTGAAATGCGTCATAAACTCGGCTGAGAAAGTAGTGCCAGTTCTCATAGATTCCGTTTTCGCAGCCCAGCTCAGAGCAGAAGTCGGCCAACCGACTCTTCTCAAATCCATGATGAACACTTGCAGTTTTAAGGACCAAATTCAGAAGTAGCTTATTTTTAGTAGTTTGTTGTTTCTTTTTATTCAGATTCGAAAAAGGATAGTCATTTGAGAAACGTATCCTAAAATTTTGTAAAAACACTATTATTAGAATTAGAAAGTAGTATTTTAACCCTTCTCATGCATTTAGAGAAGGGTCCAGAGATTTGTCAAAAACTCGTCCTCAGAACATGCACTTTTGCGCCCTCGAAGGTGGTTTTGATGAATGGATGGATCAAGGTTTATTAATGTTTGCATTTGATATCTGCTACTGATGTTGCACTTCTGTACTCTTAGTAGATGTTAGAGCAAGGAGAGATAAATCATTGTTGCTTAAAGCTTACATGTGGAATCAGTGATAAATGGTACTTTTATCTCTTGACTATTCCTGCTTATGTTCTTTAAGTGATTTATTGTTTCAGTTGTTTATATGTCATTGTATGAATGTATGGGTTATCATTTGGCACTTTTGTATGGTGGAGTCATATTGTTTATGTTTGACATATGAATAACTTATTATGTGATATGATGTTCACAACTCTTTTGCCTAACTGCTTATGCAAAGTGGTTTATCTTTAATGATTTCTATTCTTATGATAGCTGAATGATCTTTATCACCAGTTATTGTTCGAAATCTCTTTAGATCGCATAATGGAAGATATACACCCCGGGTTAGTGTAGATTAGATGTGTTGTTTCTCACTAGATTACAATAGCATAGAGTTAGTTTAATGAATCTGAATTAGATTAGCTTTAAAGTTCTCTTAGATCAACATTATTCAAAATCTACACACACACACACACCCAAGATCGGGAAACTGGTCCCGTTATCCCCAGTCGGACCCGCTATACCAAATGGATAAGGAGCTGCCAACCAAGCTCCGGACTGGGTGGGTATCCCCGTTGTTGTCGATCCGATTTTCGGGGCTTCAACAGGAAGTCATGCACCAGTTCCATTCTAGCATCTGCGGAGGGTATCATTATTGGAAAACCATGAACCACAAGATCATGAGAGTTGGGTATTATTGGCTTACTATGTTCTATGATGTGTTTTCTTTTGTGAAGTCTTGTGACAAACGTTAGAAGTTTATAGGAAGAAAACAACTAAAATCTTTGCCCTTGAAGCCAGTACGCACCAATGGTCCCTTCCAGCAATGGGGCTTGCACTTACTAGGTGAGATCAATCCGCATTCTAGTGGCCACCATAGATGGATCTTGGTAGCCACTGATTATTTTACCAAATGGATTGAGGGTATACCCACTAAAAATTCTAATCATTAGGTTATCATAAAGTTCTTGAATGAGAATATTTTCACTAGATTTGGTTGTCGAACCAAACTAGTCTCCGATAATGTAGAAACTTTGAGGGCAGAAGAATTGGTGGACATGTGTGAATCGATGGGCATTCAATTGGTGCATTCTACCTCATATTATCCTCAAGGAAATGGCCTCGAAGAATCATCTAACAAGAGCCTTGTAAGGATAATCAAGAATCTATTGGGGGACAACAAAAACAACTAGGATTCCAAATTGAAATTTGCACTATGGGCTAACAGAGTTACCAACAAGAAGTCCATAGGAAATTCTCCATTTAAGTTCGTTTATGGCACTGATGTTATTTTTCCTATCCAACTGATTCTTCCTATGGCCAAATTATTACAAGAAGAACAAGATGAAGAGAACAACATGGCAAGGAGAATTAGCAACTTGGTTGAAATACAATAGATCAGAGAACAACAGGTTGAGAAGTCAAGAATTCATTAGAACAAAATCAAAGAAACCTATGATAGGAAGGCAAAAATGGACAGTTTTTAGGTTGGTGACTAGGTTCTCAAATGGGATGCATTGAAGGAAGAGAAGGCCAACAATGGTAAATTTGATGCTTTATGGATGACACCGTTTGTCTTTGCGCAAGTTCAAATGAACAATACTTTTATTTTGCACAGTTTGGAGGGGCGGGGGGTGTTTTTGATGGCCCAGTCAATGGCTACTTTTTGAAATTCTACCTCATATGAGGTTTTAAGGCCTTAATATCGTAATAGGCTTTTTCAGTGTTTGTTTTCTATACAAATAAACTCCATGCCAAATGGAACACTAGGAGATAAGTTTGTTTGGTTCATTAATGGAAAGGTAGTAGTCTTCAGTTCTCGAAACCTCACAGGGAGGATTTCATCCCTAGAAGGAGCCAGTGTTAGCCCTCATGTGTTGAACCAAACATATTCAAAACACTCTCTAAGTCCTTCAAATCTTCTTAAAAACATTCAAAAGATAAAAATTGCCACATAAGGAGAACCGTCAAACAAACGGAAAAACAAAATCGGGAGGCCAAAAACACAAATAAGGCTTAGCAGAGGCCTACAGCATCTTGGCACAACAGTCGTCAAATCTGGCTAATCAATGGTCCAGATCTGATCAGTAAATTGCAATCAGCAAACAACGATAGAGCGCTCACCAAACATCCTGGGGTTATCGTGATATGCAATTGCGATCAATCGCATCACGATATCGCAATCGATGAAACACAATAGAGTGGTGATTATACCTATATCTATGTACAATGTGATTAGCTGGACCCGATAACATTATAAACCATATTTGATATAATTTGAGTTCCGGGAAACAACAATTTCCTTTGTATTTATGTATTTTGTTTATCAAATGAAATACAAAGGATAAAGCATCAATGTGATAAATCAGACCCGAAAGGGTTCCGTGAGGCTATTGTATGCCATTCAAATCCACCCAAGGCCATTTTTATAGGATTTTTAGTGTTTTAATGTATTTCTTAAATACAAAGGGACAAGCCATTTGCGAAATGTGATAGCAACTCAGCTAGACCCGAGAGGAGAATAGACCGGATTTGAGGACATTTGAAGTCTGAGTGAACAATGTTTTTGGTGGATTTTCACAGTTTGAATGCATTTCTTTGTGTTAACAAAAAGCAATCGTTTGAGGGATTTCAAAGGCCCGATGAACTCATCCATTGCAAAATAGGTGGCCACCTCCCCTTAAGGTGTTATGCAATGATAATTTAATGCTAGAAGAGGGATTCGAGCAGACAGAGGCCGAAAGATAGAAAGCCAAAAAATGGAAAAACCCACAGCACGATGTAGTTGAACTGACAGAAGTGATCATGGAGCATCGTTGGTATGACCGAGCTACCTGACAGCATGGAAAAATTACTAGAATTTGGTTGATGTGCTGTTAGGAAAGGGGACCTCTCGCTCATGTCTGTGTAATCATGGCATCAAGTAGTCAGAAGCCAAAGGGGATAGATTAAGACACCTCAAGCCTCAGAGAGACTGAGAGCATTGTAGAAGGCCTATAAATGGCTAAATGTTAGAAGTATCAAAGGTTCAACTTTCAGAGACCATGGATACTTTATTCCTCCCAGCGTGTCATGTTCATTCCAGTAATACAAGATTCTTTTGCTATTATATGTTCAATCACCATCTTTCCCTATGTTCTAAGCTTGCAATTGAATGGTTTATTCATGTTTTCTTCTCTATCAAAGGCCAGATAACTATCATCTTATCTCCGAGTTGATAAATTATAGTTGTAACCTTCATTTACTTTGTGTAGCTAGCCATTCATATATGTTTATGTATGTATCTGCTGGTACAGTTAGGATTCTCCATCTACTCATTGAATATATAAACTTTGACCATTAGTGGTTGAAAGCCTTGTCAAGTTGAGGGTGTCCATGCATGTTTTGAGTGAAAATAGAGTTGAAACAGTCATCTGATATGATCCAAACCCCAATTCATTCCAATAGTTCAGAGAACGATATTTAATATTTATATGTTTCCAGGCATCTTTGAGCTACAACCTAGGAGAGCTTCCTGGAGTGCTAACAAGACCTATTAGCACTCCAGGAAGCTCTCCTTGGTTGTAGTTCGGTGATGCCTGGAAACACATAAATATTCAATATCATTCTTTGAACTATTGGAATGTCTTGGGGTTTGGATCAAGTCATATGACTATTTCAACTCTATTTTCACTCAAAACATGCATGAACACTCTCAACTTGACAAGGCTTTGAACCACTAATGTTCAAAGCTTATAGATTCAATGAATAGATCGAGAATCCCAACTGTACTAACAAATACATACATAAACACATATGAATGGCTAGATACAGAAAGTATATGAAGCTTACAAATCTAATTTATCAAGGCAGAGATAAGATGACAATTATTTGGCATTTGAAAAAGAAGAAAACATGAATAATCCATTTAAGTGCAAGCTTAGAATAGAGGGAAATATGGTGATTGAATATATAACAACAAAAGAAGCATGTATTACTAGAACTAAGATGAGACGCTGGGAGGAATAGAGTATCCATAGTCTCCAAAAGTTGAACCCTTAACACCGTGAAGTTTCAGCCATTTATAGGCTTTTTACAATGTTCCCGAACTCTCTGAGGCTTAAGATGTCTTAATCTATCTGCTATGTCTTCTAACAAACACAGTAACCAAATTCCGGTAATCTCACCATCCTATCCGGTAGCTCGCTCATGCCAGTGATCCTCCATGATCACTTCTATTGGTTCAACTACATTGTGCTATGGATTTTTCCCTTTTTCAGCTTTCCGTGTGCCGACCTCTATTTACTAGAACCCCTCTTCTACCATTAAATAATCATTTCATAAGGGCTTAAGGGGATGTGGCCACCTATTCTACAACTGATGAGTGCATTGAGCCTTTGAAATTCCTAAAACGGTCGCTTTCTGTTAACACAGAGAAATGCATTCAAACTGAAAATCTGCCAAAAACATTGTTCACTCAAACTTCAAATGTCCTCAAGTCCAATCTATTCTCCTATCAGGTCCCGCTATGAGTTGCTATCAAATGATGCAAATGGCTTGTCCCTTTGTATTTTAGAAATATATTAAAACACTTAGAATCTCATAAAAATGGCCTTGGGCAAATTTGAAATGACATACAATAGACTTACGGAACCTTTTCGGGTCCAATTTATCGCATCGACACTTTATCCTTCATATTTTGTTTGATAAACAAAATACATAAATAAAAAGGAAATTGTTGTTTCCTGGAACTCGAATTATATCGAATATGGTTTATAATGTTACCTGGTCTAGCTAATCACATCGCACATACATATAGGTATAAGTCCCACTCCATTATGTTTCTCTGATTGCAATATCGCGATAACCCTAGGGTGTTTGGTGAGCGCTCTATTGTTGTTTTCTGATTGTGATTCACCGATTAGATCTGGACCATTGATCCACTAGATTCGATGACTGTTGTGCCAAGTTGTTGTAAACCTCTGCTAAACCTTATTTGTGTTTTTTGCTTCCCGATAGTATTTTTCTGCCTGTCTAAAGGTTCCCCTTATGTGACGGTTTTGATCTTTTGAATGACTTTAAGAAGATTTCGAAGACCTTGAGAGTGTTTTGGATTTGTTTGGTTCAACACCTCAGGGCTAACATTGTCTCCTTCTGGGGATGAAAGCCTCCCTCTGGGGTTTGAAGAACTGCAAACTACTTCCTTTCCAGTGACAACTGAAACAAACTTATCTGCTAGTGTTATATTGGGCATGGAGCTTATTCATATATAAAACAAAAATTGAAAAAACCTATTACAATATTAAGGCCTTAAAGCCTCATATGAAGTAAAAGTTCAAAAATCGCCCATTGACTGGGCCATCAAAAACACCTTCACCCTCCAAATTGTGTAGAATAAAAGTACTTTTCATCTAAACCTGTTCAATGACAAATGGTTCGATCCGTAAAGTATCAAATTTACCATGGTTATCCTTCTTTTCCTTCAATGCATCCCATTTGAGAACCCAGTCACCAACCTGAAAATTGTCCATTTTTGTCGTCTTATCAACGGTTTCTTTGATTTTCTTTTGATGAATTATTGACTTCTCAACTAGTTGTTCTCTGATCTACTATAATTCAACCAAGTTATTCATTCTCCTTGCCATGTCATTCTCTTCATCCTGTTCTTCTTGCATGAATTTAGCCACAGGGAGAATCAGCTGGATAGGGAAAACTGCATCAGCACCATAAACCAGCTTAAATGGAGAATTTCCTATGGACTTCTTGTTGGTAACTCTATCAGCCCACAATGCAAACTTCAACTTGGAATCCCAGTTGTTTTTTTTGTCCTCCAAACTTTTTTTAATTATCCTTGCAAGGCTCTTGTTAGATGATTCTGCCAGGCCATTTCCTTAAGGATAATATGAGGTAGAATGCACCAATTGAATTACCATGGATTCACACATGTCCATCAATTATTCTACCTTGAAATCTATTGCATTATCCGAGACTAGCTTGGTTGGGGAACCAAATCTAGTGAAAATATTCTCATTCAAGAAATTTATGATAACCTGATGGTTAGCATTTTTAGTGGCTATAGTCTCAATCCATTTGGTAAAATAATCAGTGGCTAAAAATATCCATTTGTGATGGCCACTAGAATGTGGATTGATCTCACCTATGAAGTCCAAGCCCCACTACTAGAAGTGACCATTGGTGTGTACTGGCTTCAAGGGTAGTGATTTTAGTTGTTGGCTTACTAAAAACCTCTGACATTTGTCACAAGAATTCATAAAAGAAAACACATCAAAGAACAGAGTAGGCCAATAATACCCAGGTCTTAGGATCTTGTGGGCCATGGTTTCCCAATATTGATGCCCTCCGCGGATGCTAGAATGTAACTAGTGCATGAATTCCATATATTTTCCTTTGTCTAGACATCTCAAGAGGATCCTTGATGCGTCTTTGCAATAGAGCAGGTTTTCATTAATGCAGAATTTGGTTCATCTGAGCTTAATGGCACAGACTTGACTTGAACTATGCCCTAGAGGGACTTCTAGCTTCTACAAAAAATGAACTACATTGGAATACCATTCATAGGTGGATATATTTTAGCCAAAGACTAATTCTTCTCTTGCTCTTTTGCTGCTTCCTTTGTTCGCTCACCACCTGAATTTGAACCCGGGTAATTTATGTCTAACAAACTGCAATTTTCCTTAGCCATAAGCCTAGCCAAGCCCTGGCCTTTGACAAGCTTGGTGGGCTTCACCTCTATGTTGAACTCTATGAATTTTTCAATCCATTTAGATCTCTTTCTATCAATATCTCGTTGAGTTAGTATATCTTTTACTGAGGCTGAAGTTACATACACAACCACTTTGGAATGCAGAATATAAATTTTGAATGGATTTAAATGTTTTATCAGAGCATAAGCTTGTTTTTCAATAAGGTCATACCTTAGTTCAGCGTCCATCATAGTTTTACTGAAAAAGGCCACAGGGTGCTCTACACCTTCATTGTTTTTCAACAATAGAAATGCTACAATTGTATCATAAGATGCAAAAGAGAATATATAAAACTTCCTAGTATGATCTGGGCTAATTAGAGTGGGAGCTTCCATGACAGTCTATTTGATGGCTTCAAAAGAGCTTCTTGCCCCATCTGTCTATTTTATTTATGATCCTTTCTTCAACATGGAAGTGATGTGCTTCACTGGCTCTGTGAAGTTCAGAATAAACCTCCTAACAAAGTTTACCTTACGTAGGAAAGATTGAATTTCACTTTTTGACATTGGGATGGACAATGTTTGAATTGCTTGAACTCTTGCTAGATCGATATTCCCACCTTCAACGGAAACAATATGTCCCAGAATTTTGCCTTCCTTTAGAGGAAACAATGACTTCTTTGGGTTCACAGAAATTTCAAACCGTGTAAATTTTAGGAACACCTTCTTAAAATGCTACAAATGGTCCTTGTGACTACTAGAGAAGATTGTTATGTCATCAAGGTAAATAAGGACAAACTTGTCCTTCTCTCCCACAAAGGCTATGTCCATGGCGCTCTAAAAAGTAGCCCCAATATTCATCAGTGAAAAAGGCGTCTTGGAGTACATGAATGTGCCCCAAAGAGTAGTGAAGGTGGTATTTTCCTAATCTTCTGGATGTACAACAATCTGATTGTAACCTAAAAATCCGTCTAAGAAAGACATGACTCTAGCCCCTGAACATTTTTCCAGCAACTGTTCCATTCTAAGCAGGGGGTAGTTATCTTTTTGAGAGCATTTGTTTAGATTCCTGAAGTCAACACAAAGTTTCAATTCCCCGTTCTTCGTCCTTACTACTGTTAGTGTCGGTATTGAGCCCTCCATCGATGATCAAAAGCTCTTTGCATATGCATATGTAGGTGTCTCATCAACATCAGTTTTGCATCCCGTTAGGCATGCCATAACACTGATGGAGGAGCTGGTCTTGTTCCCTTCTTGGCTTTGCTGGAATCAGGTCATATCATTTGAAAAAACTTGTGTCACACTTGTTTCATTTTTTTTGTCTTGAAATTCCAAGTCTAGGTCTAGGGTTTCGGTCAAAATCATTGCAAGGTCATGAGTCAAAAGTCTGATAGTCTTCAGCAAGCCAGAAGGAGGTATGTAATATGTCCCAGTGATATTTTTCATCTGCTACAGCTCATTTATACCTTGGATTTAAAAACTCTGTTTTTAAACCCAAGGTCATGTGAAATTTGCAAAAATAAGGAAATTTTCAAAATTCTTCAGAATGCCGGCAATAACAATGGTTTCCTCACCAGAATCCATCAGATATTCAACCTGCAAAAAGAACCAAGTGAAAACACTCAAAAGATCAATTTCAGGCAAAGTGAAACTAAAAAAAACAGTGTTAAATTAAATGTCAAAACATACAACATTAGAAAGTGGGTTTGATGATTTAATTTTTCTGATGTGGACCTATAAAGACTAAAAATCCCTCTTCATGGCCTCATTATGCATTTGCAAACTTGCAAGACACAAGAGAGAGCAAAGGAAGGCGATTTTGCAGCAATTTCGGGCATTTTCAGAGGTGCGACCACTCGAAGTTAGGGTGCGACCAGTTGGGCGAGGTGCGACCACTCAG
Organism: Pinus taeda; assembly: GCA_000404065.3. Classification (NCBI taxonomy): domain Eukaryota; kingdom Viridiplantae; phylum Streptophyta; class Pinopsida; order Pinales; family Pinaceae; genus Pinus; species Pinus taeda. The sequence continues at coordinate 19,290 of APFE030968911.1, forward strand.
CGCCCCTCCCACAGTGCAATTTTTGAACTGGTGCGACCACTCGAGCTGGGGGTGCGACCACTCAGACTGTATTCGCCAGAAACTTGCTAAATCACTCAAATCGCCCTCCCAAACTGCTAAATCGACCAGATAGGCTCTAAATTCATCCATGATGGCA
>APFE030968917.1:966-19505 GCA_000404065.3 Pinus taeda
GGTGACCTCCCGGGAAGTCCTGGTTACCGGGTGCAAGCCCCGGAAGTGATGATTGACGCTATGTGATTTATTTCACCAATTTCAATCCCAGTTCTTCACCCCTGTGAGCATCACCTGATGCAATGAGTGTTAAGTGAACTACTCAAAGCATGAGAAATTAGTCACTTACGACTACCTCTCATGGAAATGGTCATACATGAATGACTTACTTAACGCAGTTGAATCCCAAAAATGATATCTAATTACTAACCTTTTAAACTAGCTCACTTGGTCCAAAGTTACTTTATGAGAATAGAGGACTTGAGTTCAAGTCTTTCTTTTCGTTGATTTACTTTTTCAAAAAGCACATGTAACTTATGCTTTAAAGTTACTTTATGTAAAAGTGTTCTCACCCATTATAAAATGTGAGTCACTTATAATTCTAAAGTTTCTTTATCTTTTATTTAAGTTACAGTTTAGTGGGTAGCTCATGAAGTACCATTGTAAAAGTGACTTTCACTTATTTATAAAAATGGGTCACATAAGTTTTTTTTTAAGTGAGCTAATTAGATTAAGTTTGAAAGGGGGGGGGTGAGGTTTTTTTTTTTAAATATAACATTATCATTCACTTTCGCACATTCACGCACTTTGTCGGCATCTTCAACAATTTTTCTTCAAAAAACCATAACTTCTTCATCCGGAAGCCATTTTCAGAGCCATTTTGTTTTAATCGGCCTAATGTTTCAAGATCTTTCCATTGGTACACCTATTTTCAGCATCTACAGCTTCAATTTATGTTAAAATGGAATGTCCATGCCAAGTTATTCTTGATAGCACCAACTACTTCCAATGGTGGTCCTACATTGTGGATTTACTTAGAAGTAAAGGACTTTACAGAATAGTCTCATGCCAAGAATATAAACGTAAAGATGAATATAAGGAAACAAAATGGGAAAATAGGCAAGATCAGACACATGGGTTGATAGGGATATCTATTTCTCCAGACCTTAGATTTCATATCGTCATGTTTAGGTTTAGATTCTTGGCCTAAGGATATTATGTAAATACCTTTACTTATAAGTAAATCCACAATGTAGGACCACCATTGGAAGTAGTTGGTGCTATTAAGAATAACTTGACATGGAATTTCCATTTTAACATAAACTGAAGCTGTAGATTCTAAAACTAAGTGTTCCAAGGGAGGATAGATAGAGGTGGCACATCCGCTGAACTAGACTCGTAGGCTGATATATTTTCAGCAAACTTTGCATCTCTTCTAATGATAACATTTTTGAACTCAAGTGGAATAAGTTTATATCCTTTGGCATCTTCAGAATATCCAACAAAAATACATTTTTCACTCTTAGGTTCTAAAGCTTTATGTTTCTCATCTAGAATATGGGCCCATGCTTCACTTCCAAAAACACGAAAGTGACTGACATTTGGTTTAATTGAGCTCCATGCTTATTCTGGAGTGGTATTCTTTAAATCCTTAGTAGGAGTGTGATTTACTATGTAATTTTCACAGTTAATTGCTTCGGCCTAAAAATTAAGACTAACTCCTTTAGATTGAAGCATACAATTAGCCATTTCCTTTAAGGTGCGATTCTTCCTTTCAGCTACACCATTTTGTTGTGGAGTATATGGAATAGTATGTTTCATTTGAATTCCATGCTCATTGCAGAATTTGATGAATTTGTTGTTAACATATTCTTTGCCATTATCAGATCTTAGCTTAAGAATTTGATGTCCATATTATTTCTCAACAAAGGTCTTAAAGGCCAAGAACATGTTAAATACTTCACTCTTTTGTTTTAAGAAGTATACCCAAGTGCGTATGGAGAAATCATCAATGAAAGTTAAGAAATACTTGTAGCAAGAGAATGAAACAACTGGAAGTGGACCACATATGGACAAGTTGAAAAGGGGTTGAGGCATGCCAAAAGGCACGTTTTTCAAAACTATCCCGACGATGTTTTTCGAGTACACATCTGGAACAAACACCATCTTTGCAGGTACCATAGGAAGACCTATCACCATATTTTCTTTACATAGATTTTGAAGGGAGCGATGGTTTAAGTGACCAAATAGCTGATGCCAAAGTTTGCTCACTTCATCATTGTGAGCAACAAATACTGAGGGAAGAGTCGATGACCGAAATTTGTTAAACTTATACAACCTTATAGAATAATTAGTAATGTCAATAGCTAAAATATGTCTAGGATCTCTTAGGTCCTTAATCACGACACCTTTAGGTGAAAATTCTACGATTTTACCTTCACCTGAATGAGTTATCTGATATATAGATAGAAGGTTGTAGGATAAGGTTGGAACACATAATACATCATTAAACTGAACATTGTCTAGATGAATAGTTCTAGTCCCTACAACACTAACAAATCTATCATCACCAACATAATATTTTTGGTGTTACAATCATTTAAAGGAGAAAACATGGCTTTGTTTTTTTCCATGTGATAAGAAAATCTAGAATAAATGAGCCACTCATGAGAATGAGAAGAAGAAGATACATTTAGTGCATAACCAGACCGAGATGCTTGACAACCACATGCAGAAAGTGCTATTCCTCAAGCGGAAGTTGAAGTTGAAGAGTGCTCCAAATGGATGTTATGCTTCTTCATTGTTGCTTCCAAGGCTTCCATGTTCTTAAAGCATTTGGATTTTAAGTGGCCATCTCGGTTAAAAAAGTTGCAATGTCTATTAGTATTCTTCCCTTTTTCTTATTTTCCTTATAATTTTGTTGAATTGATTTTTCATTTTGAGACTGGAATTGCTTAGGACCATTCTTTTTAAGATACTGCTTCTTAACATTCTTTGAATTTGGTTGTTGCTGGGTGGATAAGGCTTTCTTAGAAGAGCTTCCAAGATTAAGACGACCAAGATGTCAAATTTTTTCTTATTCTTTTATTAAAGAATCACAAAAGGCATCAAAAGAGGGGGACTTTTAGTTTTCTCCCTGAGAAATAAAGGCTTCTCTAGTAGAATGGAAGGTGGAAAAAAACACAAAGTAGGCTAGTCCCAATTGAGTAAGAATGGAACAGATAAGGCTACCATCTTCTTTCTTAACCTTAACACCTTCCAAGAGAATTCTAAGGTTCTTGAACTTGGACAAAAGTATTCAATGGAAGAAAAATTATTGCGGTTCAATGTAAGCAACTCATTTTCGAGTTGGTGGACTCTAATTTCATTTTTAATTCCAAAAATTTTAGTGATCTGTTTCATTGCTTCATTATCAAGTTCTGTGATATGGAATCTAAGGTCTAGAGAAATAGACATCCCTATCAACCCACGTGCATGATCTTGCCTATTTTCCCATTTGGCCACCTTATCTTCATCTTTAGGTTTAGATTCTTGGCCTGAGGCTATTATGTAAAGATCTTTACGTATAAGTAAATCCATAATGTAGGACCACCATTTGAAGTAGTTGGTGTTGTCAAGAACACTGGTGTATTGATATGTGATCTATTTGTGAGTGGTGTCCTTTGGTGTTCTATCTGAGGAACTTACTTTTCCTGAAGTATTGATTTGTCAACTTATATTCTCAGAATAAGTGGCTCAAAGTGATGTACGTGAATTCCTAAGGCTTATGAAAATGTCAAAGTTCTCCTTATATGCTGACAAAAGAAAGAAAATTAGTCTAGATTCCATATCTGACATCTATTGAATAATAAGGGATGAAGTTTCGAGAATGAATATTATGGATGTCTCCTATGCTAATGCCCTAAACTGGATTTCTCAAAAGGTACTCTACATAGACTATATAGAGATTGATAAATATCATTAGTTTAAATTTCCTAATCAAGGTTTGTTTAAATGCATCTAATTAGGTCTCTTGCATGCAGGATTACACTAAAGCTCAACTAAAGGAGTGTTGGGAAGAGTATGCAACATTGAACATGTGGAAAATTTATCCCAATACATTTTATATTCATTTTATTGATGCCTAAAATTTCCAACAAGAGAATAATGTATCATATAATTGTAAAGTAAATATCCTCATTGTTCAACTCTTTTAGCAAAGAGAGTGTTGTTTTTTAGATGTCCTTGAATTGATATGAAACTCAAGGATGAGTTTCCTCTTGGAAAACTCACGAGGTTAGACGTGTCAAGAATTATATTCTAAATAGTGATTGCATGTCGACTTCCATGAACAAGACACTCGAACAACAACCAAGAGTTCTGTTATGAAGTGTCATTGTATATACTTATGTAAAAAATATGTGTTTCCAGATAAACTCTATATGGTTTCTCTTGTATGCGGTTTCTTTTCTTTCTTTCTTTTAAGATTAACCTTCAACTATTTATTAAGAATCAACAGTTGTTGTAATCTTATTTACATATCCTGTCATATAAATAAAAAAAATGAATTAGTATTTTACAAAGAAGATAATCTAGATTTGTGGACACTTTGATTGCTTTTAGAGTAAAATAACCATGGAAAGATTAACATAATAAGTGGAGTAACTTGATGCAAACAAAATTGTCCTTAACTATTGGATTTTTGTCATTTTTATTTTTGCCATAGTGTTGTACAATTGGATTTTGTCTTGACGCATTTTGTCATTTGATTGAGCTTCTTTCTCATTGTTATTTTTTTTTTTTGGATTTTAGATTACTATGGTGTGGTTTTTGAGAGGAATTCAGATTTTCCACAGTGTTCATCTTTATATTGGTCGACGTTTCGAGTCTAGACCCAGACTCATCATCAAGACTTAAATGCGGAGAAAAGAAAGAAAAAGGTATGTGATAAATATGTAATAGGCTAGATTCAGATTAGAATCTCGGTATTGCTTGAGGAAGAGTATATCTGCTTCTTTTCTCTGTATTTTAACCCTTGTTCTTTCGAGATTACGAATCTCTTTCCAAGTATCCTCTCCGTATAGGCTAACTATTTTGGAGACGTTTCAAGTCTAGACCCAGACTCATCATCAGGACTTAAATTTTTGGAGAACTTTAAGTCCTCAAACATTAGATTTTTTTCAATATGTTGGAGAACTTTGTGGAAGTGACATTTTTAGTTTTCCACATTTGAAGGTAGTTACTTTCACCACAATATATGTTCTAAGAAAGTACAAAAAGTCAAATTTGGCAATTTATTATTATGTAGAAAATTATTGGATGATCATACTACTAAAAATCTTCACTAAATTTTGGAAATGAAACAAATTAATTGTATGAAAACTTTGCAGGTAAAATTTACACAAGGGACAACTAAAGGCTAGAATTCAAGATTAATATTGGAGAAGAAACATGGAGGATAGATATCATCCTTACAATGATGTAGAATAAGTTAAAGCTTTGAATATCAGTGTAGGAAATGAGGAGATAGAACCTAATGAGTACAAATAAAGTATTGAATCATTATAATTGGTAGAAATGACGAGGAGCTTGAAGTTCGAGGTGTGAGCTAACATTGATAACACAAGAATGCTAAGGACTCAAGAGAAACAAAATAATTTGAACACATAACTAATATAAAACTTAAATAATTTTTAGAGGGAAACGAAGAATTATTCACTAATATAAATTTCAAATCAATTAGAGGCAAATGAAGAATGGATCAGGTTTGTGGTAGGAGGGGGAACACAAAGCATATTCAAATAGGGGCTCTCAAGGAAGCCTCTATGCACTTAAGAAGTATTAGTAGAGTTCAAAATATCACCACTCACCATCTTATTCATTGAAAATGTCTCACATTTGAAGAATCAAAGAGTAGCTTGAAAGAAACTTTTGAGCATTACATATGTAAAGATGCATAGGTTCATCAATGGGTCGCTTCCATTCTAAAGAGACAAGATTTTATGTGATGGGAATAAAATTCTTAATAACACAATCAAGCAGCAAAGCTACTTGTATGATTAGAACTTGGGTGAAGTAGATTTATAAAATAACCAACAAGATCAACCAATGAAGTGAATTAAAATTCTTTTCATTAAAAATAATCCTAACACATTTGTCAAAGTAAACCAATCTAGAATGGATTCAAAACGGAATAATCTTTGGGAAAATGGGAAAGGCTTCTAGTCAAATGTTAGGGTTGTGAAGGGTATCATTTGTATAGAGATTATCCTCATAATGAGGACAAAATTAGGAATGTGTACAATATCCAAGACGCAACTAGAGTGGAATATCCAATAGATGTAGCTAAGTAATTTTCCCTCAAGGCTACACATTGCCCAAATTAGAAATCACCCAAGTTGCCAAGTGGTCTCTTCAATTAAATCAATGTTGGCTTATTTCCTAGAAATTAGAGCATGAGTCTTTTGCATCATATCAAGCTACAACCATGTGTTTTTGGCAAACATTTGTTTGAGTAATGCCATAAATTCAATGCCAGGGAGTTGTTCATCAATTAATTATATTGTGAATGAAGAGAGCGATGGAGTGAAGTGCTATCACTAGTACAAAATGAGATATTAATGACTACGCTACCAAAAAGGTTAGTCACCACAATTATTTCAAGTGAATTACTACTAAATTTGAGAAATTTTAAGTGACCCAACTAAAAATGATTAACTTAAATGACTAATTTAGTCTAGCGATAAAATATATGACTATATAATAAATGACCCACCTAAAAGCAAGTAACTTGGATGACTAATTTAGTCTAGGACTAAAATATATTACTAGATAATAAGTGACAAAATAAAAAATGATTAACATACACGACTACTATAGTCCAAGAATAAAAATATGACCAACTAACAAGTATATAAATTAGTCATTTATGTTATTCATTTATAATTGTGTCGCTCCGGAAATGGAAAACTAAAATTTTGATACTGAAGTGTTACACTTCACTGAATTTTAAAGGGGTCTCTAAATCCATATGCAGTGTTAAAACTTAGAGACAAAGGGTTCTTTGAATCTATATACAATGTTAAAATTTAGAGACCCCTTTAAGGGGGTATCTAAATCCGTCAACAATGTTAAAGTTTAGGTATATGGATTCAACGACCCCTTGAAGGGGTCTATGAATCCTTCTATAATGTTAAGATATAACACTTTTATACAATATATAGTATAAGTTTACAATATATAATAATTTTATACACCCTTTGGAAGGAGGAACATGAAGAGAGTATGAAACTACTATACAATGGTTTTAAGGGTTAATAAGAATGTGTTCCTCACATCTTAGAGATAGGACACACTATTTGTTGTGGGGTTTTCTTGGTGTTGTTACATACCATGGTTGATTATTGCACTAAATTCATAGAGACAATGATTTTATTAATTTGAATTCAAAGTATGTTGATTTAAACTTGGTCAATTAATATAAATCTAGATTAATAGAAAGCCATATTACTCTACAAATAATTCTATAGATACATGCATTACAAAAATATGCACAAATTCTAATAGCACATTCACATTCTTAGAATGTGCACACACTATTATTAGAAAACCACGCATGCTAACAATTCTTGTGGCCCTTTATGTAGAATAGCATGCCATGACTACCATATCTAAGTTGAAATCTAAATATCCCTTAAAGAGTATCTATGTGGTTGTTTGAGGGTTACTTCATGTTTAAGGTACCTAGAGTGAGATGAGAATTACAATGTTTCACACAATTTGAGGTACCTAGCCTAGTTTTGGTTAGGACATGGCAGTTAAGTGCAACACATGCGATACAAGTTGTTGGTGGTCATGCTTAACTAGTAAGGTCACGTTGAAGATGCTTGGTGAGTATGTGTATTGAGTGGCATTGGACACTCAAGTACAATAAAAATTCTAGCCCTGTGAAAAATGCAATTAAATCCATGTTTGAATGCAAAATTGTTGAATTTTTCTTCACTATCCACACCCATGTCATTGGAGAAGTTGATGGGGTTGTATTGATGAGGATGTTGACAATTAATGTTGAGAAGAATGTAAGGACCTTCCTTGAGGTTCCACTGGAAACATTATCCTATATAACATGCTAAGAAAACATGATAAATGGTGCATGCCTAGTTTATATGTTTCATAGCCCTCATGGTCGACTCATGATGATCCCTGAGACATTTAGGATGATGTACTAGTTTTGTGTAGACTAGGAGGATGAAGGATGTCTAGCCTAACAAGGATGGATGATCAATGAAATGTTTGAACACAAATTCACCAAAGGATAACAAAATCTGGAAATTTGTTTGATAGTGTGTTAGCCATGGCAAGGAAACATCATTTATGAGTCTATTTAAGGTAAGTGGAAGCTTGTTTCCACTAGGTACACAACCTTTAGAGAATTATAAGAAGTTTGTCTAGATGGAGACAACATAGTCTTACTCTGGGTGGTTACTTATTCAAGTTTGTTGGCTTGAGAGAGGTAGAGAAAGGTTTTCTATGTGTAGGTGGTGATGACACAACATTTCCTATAATGAAACAAACACTACAACATTTCCCATAGTTTAAGGTGCCTAACTTGGGTTCAGTTAGGACATGTTGGCTAGGCATAGTTTGAGTGATACAAGAGGTTGATGATCATGCACAAATAGTAATGTCATGTCAATGCCATAAAACAACTAGGCTTCTTGAGTGGTATTAGATGCTTAAGTGGATATAAAAGTTTACCCTCATGACAAATGGTATCAACAACACATTTCAATTAAAAAATTACAAAGTGTCTCTTCATCATCAATGCCCCATCCATTAGAGAAGCCAATGGAGCCATTTTGATGAAGATGCCAACAATTAAAGTGGGGAGAGAATGCAAGGATCTTACTTGAGGTGCCATTAGAAATGGTACAATGGATGTCATGTCGGGTAAACACAACTAAGAGTGGGCAATGAGTTTATATGTTTGGTATACTTTGTGAGTGAGTTAGGTTGTTTCATGAGATAGTTAGGATGGTGTACTAGTTTGGTGTGGACTAGAATATCCCCCTAACAAGGGTTGATAATTGACAAAGCATTATGACACAAACTTAGGGGAGGATGATGTAAATTGGAAATGTGTTGGATAATGTGTTATCCATGGAAAGGAAACATCATTTATGAGTGAATTTTAAGTGGAATCTTGTTTCCATTAGGTACATGATCGTTGAGGACTACAACGGGTTGGCCATGATGGAGACAACACAATTCTATATCGGGTAGTTAGTTGTCCAACAGTGCTTGGATTAGAGGAGGTGGTAGAATGTTGCCTATTTTTTGTGGTGATGATGTAGCATTACTTACCACTAAATGGACATTTTAACATTTTTTATATTTTAAGGTGCCTCCCTTGGGTACAACTAAAACATGTTGGTTAAGCATAGACAGTTATGCCTAACTAGAAACGTCTATAAATGTTGTGAAATGAATAAATCTTTATAATATATAATAATGTTTTAAAATAAAATAAAAAGTTTAACATTGTGACACCTCTCTCTTGCTCTCTCTCTCTCTCTCTCTCTTTTCTTTAAATAATCATAACTTAGTTTTATACCAACCTAGATCCATATCAATTACATATCTACCAAGCACTTAGAGGGATCAAATTTATTTTCACTTTAAAAGAGATATACATCACAAGATATTTAATCCCTCTTGGTGCTTACTAGGTCTATTGTTAAGATAAATACGGTAGTTTAATCATTAATTATAAATTTAATTTAGTTTAATTTTACTTTTACTTTTACTGAGTCAAAATGTTTAACTAAACATTACAACATCTCTATTATGTTGGGATTTTATTTATATTTATTTTTCATTTTGTTTATTTTGACCGAGCCAAAATGTTTAACCAGACATTACACTTTTAACTAGACATGGAAACATATCTACCATAAAAGCCAGAAAACTTATAGCCACAATTAAAAGTGGAGCAACTAAATTTCTCTAAATAAATTAAAATCCTAAAAATTTTAAAACTCATAAAATAATATTAAAAAAATCTTTGAATTGAAATATGTCCTAATAAATTAAAAACTAAAATATTAAAAAACTAATAAAATCATATTACGAAGGATTTTTTCCTTAAAATTTCCTTTCCCTCTCTTCCGACTGAGTCGATGTCTTGCATCTAAACCTTATTCCGACTGAGTCGATGTCTTACTCGCATCTAAACCTTATTGATTGTGTAGTGTCAAGAAACTACATTCATTTTTAAGAAGAAAATAATTATTTAGAAATAGAATAGGACTAGAATCTATGTTATTCGTGGCTCTCATTGTAGTGGAACCGGGATCTGTGACCAAAACCCTACTTTCAGACCAATTCTTGCTACCTTTATAAATTTATCCAGGTTTTTCCAGAAATGTGTCCAGGCCATACAAGAGAGCACAGTCAGATGGGCGCGTATCTCTTAAGATCTTGCTTTCCCGTGACGAGAGCTCTGACAACAAGTCCCCTAATTGTGCAGACATCAGCAACCGACCATGGGCCAGCGGCAGCCTTGTAAAGCGCTCCGGTGCCAAGCCCAATGCAAACATTGTTGAAGATATCGTCGGTACCCCTAGAAGCCATAATCCTGCTCTAATCCAGCGTAGAGCAACGATATGATGCCCAGTCTATTGCCAAATTTCATTCTCGTGTGGCCAGCGGCGTTCAAGAGCATGTTAACCTCAAGCTTCATGGAATCTACCAGGCCTTCAAGCCCTTGAATGGGCCAACTTTGGCACCAAAGATGACACCGAGGAGATACTTGCAGCCAATGTAATAGGTGATATTTTCACCCCAAGACCTTCCCTACTTGGCAACTTCTTCTTGAAATAAGAATTATGGGAAAGTAGGGATCTGATATATATTCTGAATCGGGTTGTAATCAATGGCATCGTGCAGATCTCCATAGGGATTGTACAGGTTCCTTCCTTCATGATCTCCTCTTCCATCTGTCGAATGATCAATTATTTGATTACTAGTTTCACTCGGGTACACCTACCACGAGTGTTTCATCTGGGTCGATCCTGCGACCTACACCTTCTGTAAATGCAAAAGAAATAAAAAAAAGGAAAGTGAATACAGGTGCAAGAATGGAACCAATATTGCAGACCCATCATTTTCTACTCAATTAAGGAAATAATTCCTAGTTTCAACACCTTATTTTCATTTTTTGGAGAACCAATCAAGGGAGAATCTATACCAAGAGGATCTCCTCTTGGATGTTTTGGAAACCAAATTCTTACTTATGATCACCTATTTTTAGAATTTGAAAAGCCAATTTGGGTATAGTAACGTATATAATGTCAACTTTAATATATTCTTAGATTTGAATTTTTTGATGATGGCATACCCAAATTGGAAAAGGAACTTGCTTTAACTTATTGGAAAAAAGAATCAAGAATATATATTATCTAGTTAGGAAAGAGATGACAGATGTCAAAGATGGAGTTGTAAGAAGGATGGGACATGTTAGAGCTGGAAGAGCCACCATAATAAGGGGAGGGCACAAGGAGGGGAGAAAGGGGAATGAAGAAACAAGAATGGAAAAAGGAGAAAGGAGAAGTGTGGGTGTGGGTATGATTGGTGTTCTACTAGAACTTGGGGTTTAATACAAGCTTGGGGTTCAATGGTTTACTTCACAAATAAGTCACTAGGCCTATACTCACTAGAACTAACATGTGGCTACTAGGGAAGCTATTAGATCTTACCTCATGATTATTGGCTTGGAAAAACCTCTGTTGGTAGGCCTTATCCATATAGAACAACTTCCAACATTTACTAAGTTCAAGGAGAGGAGAGCAAGGTTTATGCTTTCAACCTTTGGGCGAGAAGGTAGCTAATCACTAGCAATGCTTCTGAAGTTTAATGGAACCTCTTTTAAAAAAAGTTGATATTAATTTATAATACCTTATGTAATTTTCCAGGGTAAAGTAGACTTCCTTAATTGGATTTGATGGGTTCTAATAGGCTCTTTATGAATGTAGGGGTTTAAGTTCCCACTAATTTCATTCTAAATGCAGGTTGTAGTTGCATATACATCAAGCACATAGACAGAGAAGCAACAAATCATTGAAGATGACGAGGTGAACATGGACATTAGATTTGGTATCATATACTTGCATTTTGGTTATTTAAGCTTACTTATTCCAGAAGAGGAGCTCATATATTCACAAATAGACATTGTCAATGGTCAGAAACTCACGAATCAATATTGATGTTGTGTTTTGAATAAATTAGAAATCTTAGAGAGTCCAGACACACATCCAATCATCTCATGATTGGATTTTTTATTTTTTATTTTTTATTTTGTTCCTTTGGTTATGGCTTATCCTTAATTATTAACCAAACGCTTCTATGAAATAGTCTCTTCTATTCCTCGATAAAAATATTTTCAAGTGCTCTGAGGATTGATAGAGACAGAAATTTGATGTCAGATATTATGCACAAAGTGTAATCTTCGAAGTTTTTTTTTCAACAATGTTGAACCATGCCATATTGATTATTCATCTCATATCAGCCACAGTGTTAACCTGCAAATGTATATGGGATAGTTATAAATGAATGTCACCTCAGACTGATATTTTATGACAGCCTTAATTCATTCTTAAGTATTCAATAGGCACTCTGCTCAAGTAATTTTAAATTCTAGCAATATTTTTTCAAAAGGAAAGTGAAATGGATCAATTATCCCATAATTGAAACATCTCATGTACATAACCAGATACAATTTGCATGAAAACTAATATAAATTATAGACTGTCTTCCTTTGGCTTTCTACTAAGTTTAGCATATTGGCCTCCCATAAGCTACAAAAATTCCTCCCACAAGACAAGAGTTGAAGCAGAGGTAGTAGTGATCAGATTGGGTTTGCAAGCTGCTACATACCAGTAATCCAAGGATAACTCCTCCTTCAATTGATTGAATTCCCAGCCTGCACAGCCAAGAAAGAACCTGAAATTTCTGCGTTGAAGCACTTCATTCCTCACAAGTTTTTCTGCAGAGTGTGAACTATTCCTAGCACCATAACACAAACCAATAATAACTTCATCAAAATCTGTAACAACATTTTCTATTATAGTTAATAGGAACATTTTTTCTTCAAGCAACCCACCAAAATGTAGTGGAAAATCTACAACTATTGTAGTTAAATCAGATTTGTAAGCTTCATGTCTCTAATACACCTTTGCAAAGGAAGATTAAGGATGACCCTAAATATACCCTCTCTAGGGTCATTAGATCCCGCTTTAAGAAGAAAAACTATCATTCTCTCAAAACTTCGTGTTCCATCGATATTTTTAGTTGCAACAAGTAGACAACCCGATTCAGGTGCCTAAACTGGATGAGCCCATTTAGGAACTAATTCTATTGAGTATTGTTATGAAACCAACTCACAAAAAGATATAAAATATAGATCACTGCCTTAGAAATCAGCCACTTCGAGGGGGAAACCTCCTTTACATTACACAAATCAACAATTCTTGGATGATACAAATGACAAGATCTCCTTTCTATATATAGGAGCCTAAGGGGTCATAATATAATAAGAGCTGACATAACAATAATAATGTAAGGGAACAACAATAACTATAGTGGGCTTCTATGAGGCACAATAATAACAATATGGGTACTACATGGGCACAACAATATAATAAGGGGGTTGCACTAATAAAAATAAGGGGTTACACTAGTAGTATAGGGACCTAACATGCCCCTCTCTTTCAAAATGTGTTGTCCTCAATGCTTGAGTAGTTCCAGATGCTTCTATATAAAATTATCATCCTTCCATGTGGAATCTTCGGTGGGTTGGTTCTTCGTCTTGATGAGATACTCTGAAATTGATCGATTTCGTAGCTGTCGATTTCTCGGTTCTATGACTGCTTTAGGTTCCAATGTGATTTTTCCTTCCTCGTCAAGTTTGGCAATATTATTTGAACTGGGACCTTCTTCAACTTTTGAATGAGTGGCCAAACTTCTTCATCATTCTTTCATTCATCCCTTGCTTCGTTTATCCAATCTAGTTGGATAATAGAAATATCACAAAACAATGCTTCCACATCCTCATCCTTTCTTGAGAGTGCATCTGCAAAAACATTTTTCTTCCCTTTTTTGTAGATGATTTAAAAGTCATAACCTAACATATTTGTGACCCATTTTTTATGTTATTTTGAAGATAATACTTGTTCTAAAATTATTTAAGACTATCATGATCCGTTTTTACCTTGAAGTGTCTTTCCATTAGGTAAGGTCGCCATTTCTTAAGTGCATGTAGTATTGCCAACATTTCCTTCTCATAAATAGCTTGCTTGAGGAACATTTTTTTGTATGGATGTAGTCATAAAAATACCCAATTCCCTACATCAAAACTTATTTCACTGCGATGTTGATCTTCCTGTTCTTTCATTCGATTCTGCACCAAAGTGGCATTATCCTTTAAAAGTTGGAGAACTTGTTATTGATGCTCGATGTGATATTTCACTACTTGAACCTTTTTCTTCTTGATGTGTCCTTCTATCTTGAGATTTTGAGGAGTGGTAATTTCTGCCAATGCATTACAAGATATGGTCAGATTCATTTCTTGATGCTCGATGTGATCTTTCACTTCTTCAACATTTTTCTTCTTGATATGTCCTTCCACCTTGAGAGTTTGAGGAGTGGTAATTCTTGTCAATTCCTTACAATATATGTTTGGATTCATTTATTCTTTCTATAGGGTTGGTTCTTGGTGTATATCCTCTTATTTGAGGTTTCTTGTTCCTTTACTTCCTCCTCTTCACAATCTATGTAAAATATTTTTTTCTCAACACACTTATGACCTTTAGAGTATTTGCTATCACAACTATAACAAAGCCCTTTTTCTCTTTTTTATTCCAATTTTTATGGTGTAAACCTTGTAGGTTATGGAATGCTAGGAGTAATAACAGTTCCATATTTCTAGTTGCGAGTGGTAGGATTCCTTGTTTCCATAATTCTGCTTTCAATTTTTCTTTCCAACCTGAATGCCTTCTCCAATGAATCAGGTTCCCAAAGACAAACCTCATGTTGAATGTTATCCTTTAAAGTCCCTATGAAGACATCAACCCTTTGCTTTTCTGGAATCTAATTTACCCTTATATTCAATTTTAGGAAGTCCTCAATGTGCTTTACCATTGAACCCTTTCTTTTTAGATTTATCAATTGGCTAAAGAAGGTGTTTCTCTTTGCATCCTCATAATGTGTTACCATTTCCTTGTGAAAATTGACTAGATGACAAGTGGTTTACGATAAAAAAGCCCTCTATACCATACAAAATGATTTGGTTCTAAATATAAAGATGTAATATGTACCTTTTTTAACAATTCTACCTCATTTGGATCAAAATATTGCTCCATCTATAATATCCGATTTACTGGATCTTTGTCGTCAAACTTCCTCATATCTCTTTTTCTTGATTTTAGGAGCTTGATCTTGAAATGATTGTAACTCTATAATTTTGGATCTCCAAGTTCTGAAATTGCATCTTGCAGTAACACTCTTTGTCCTCTTTGCAAGTCCACTAGTTTGATCGAAATTGGATTCTCCAAGGAAGAGTTATGCCCAATCTCCCGATATGACCTTGTTTTATACTTTTTCAGTAGAGTGAACTTGTATGAAGTACCACATGTTACTGTTTTGACCTTCAGACCTGCAAACAATACAAAACATATTCCAGTCTGTCCTCTTTCTATAGCTTCTTACAGAGTTTCAATTTGATGCTCACCGAGAAAGTTATGACGATTTTCCCCTGCTCACTTGTTTGGGATGTAATTCGGGAGCCTAAAGAAACCCTAAATGTATTGGACTATATCTCCAAAAATATAGAAAAACAAGATCTGCAATTCGGTCCCAAGCTTCACAATGATTTCAGCTCAAATATATTTTAATTTCAAAGTTTGAACAATCGCAAAAAGCACATTATAGTGAAAATTCCATGATGGCTTGTTTGAGATGGAATTATGGAGATTGCAAAAACCCTAACATCCTCAGATCATATCTCCAAAAATATAGCAAGACATGATTTCAAAT
The DNA here is from genome assembly GCA_000404065.3 of Pinus taeda. Classification (NCBI taxonomy): domain Eukaryota; kingdom Viridiplantae; phylum Streptophyta; class Pinopsida; order Pinales; family Pinaceae; genus Pinus; species Pinus taeda. The sequence goes on from APFE030968917.1 coordinate 16,855, forward strand.
TCAGACCCGAGGATTAGTGCAATTTTAGCTCAAATGCTTTTTTTGTTTTAGCTTCTGAAATGTAGCAGAAAAAAATTTATAGCACAAATACCACGAAGACCTATTTGGAGCAATGAAACCATAAAATCTAAAGCTTTGATACCAAATGTTGTGAAACCAGCTCACAAAAAGATAGAAAAGATAGATCAATGCCTTAGAAATTAGCCTCTTCAAGGGGGAAACCTCCTTTACATTACACAAATGAAAAATTCTTGGATGATACAAATGACAAGACCTCCTTTCTATATATAGGAGTCTAAGGGATCATAATATAATCAAAGTTGACATAACAATAATAATTTAAGGGCACAACAACAACAATAATGGGCTTCTATGGGGTACAATAATAACAATATGGGTAATACATGGGAGCAACAATATAATAAGGGGGTTGCACTAATAACAATAAGGGGTTACACTAGTAGTATAGGGACCTAACAATGATTCTTTCCCACTTCCTAACTCACCATTTCCACTCTTTCAAACTTACTCTGCTGCCACAAGTTTTTCTCGAAAGGCTCGCCAACAACTATGTGTGAGGTGAACCTGTTTACCAACATCTTTTGATCGAGGAGAGCTATACTCACTTTTACCTTCTGGGTTATCCTGTTCAAGGACAAGTTTGTTTCCATTTCTAATTACAAAGAAAGGAACCTGTAGCCTTGTGCTGCCCAAATCCTGCCTTGTGAAACCCCTTAGCTTATATGAAGAGTGAATTTTGTAGGACTAAATACTTCATCTAACCCCTTGTGCTGTCTCAGTCTACAGTGGATTAATACAACATCAGGATTGTTGGCGTCGATTGTAGGATGAATTTATTGTTGGTTAGTTGTGGAGAGAGTGGGATGGAGCAAGTGAGTGGGAAGGTTTGCACTCTGGCACATTGGATTTCCATGGAGGGCCTATTGTACCTAATATAATGTTAAAATTATAACAATTTTATACAATATACAGTATAAGTTTACAATATATAATAATTTTATACACCCTTTGGAAGGAGGAATAAGAAGAGAGTATGAAGCTACTATAGAAGGGTTTTAAGGGTTAAAAAGAATGTGTTCCTCACATCTTAGAGATACGACACACTATTTGTTGTGGGGTTTTCGTGGTGTTGTTACATACCATGGTTGATTATTGCACTAAATTCATAGAGACAATGATTTTATTAATTTGAATTCAAAGTATGTTGATTTAAACTTGGTAAATTAATATAAATCTAGATTAATGCAAAGCCATATTACTTTATAAATAATTCTACAGATACATGCATTACAAAAATATGCAAAAATTCTAATAGCTCATTCACATTCTTAGAATGTGCACACATTATTATTAGAAAACCACACATACTAACAATTCTTGTGGCTCTTTATCTAGAATAGCATGCCATGACCCCCATATTGAAGTTGAAATCTAAATATCCCTTAAAGAGTACCTATGTGGTTGTTTGAGGATTACTTCATGTTTGAGGTACCTAGAGTGAGATGAGAACTACAATGTTTCACACAGTTTGAGGTACCTAGCCTAGTTTTGGTTAGGACATGGCAATTAAGTGCAACACATGCGATACAAGTTGTTGGTGGTCATGCTTAACTAGTAAGGTCACATTGAAGATGCTTGGTGAGTATGTGTATTGAGTGGTATTGGAAACTCAAGTACAATAAAAATTCTAGCCCCATGGAAAATGGTATTGAATCCATGTTTGAATGCAAAATTGTTAAATTTTTCTTCACTATCCACACCTATGTCATTGGATAAGTTGATGGGGTTGTATTGATGAGGATGTTAACAATTAACGTTGGGAAGAATGTAAGGACCTTCCTTGAGGTTCCACTAATAACATTATCCTATATAACATGCTAAGAAAACATGATAAAGGGTGCATGCCTAGTTTATATGTTTCATATCCCTCATGACCGACTCACAATGATCCCTGAGATATTTAGGATGATGTACTAGTTTTCTGTGAACTACGAGGATGAAGGATGTCTAGCCTAACAAGGATGGATGGTCAATGATGTGTTTGAACACAACTTCACCAAAGGAATACACATATGGAAATGTGTTTGATAGTGTGTTGGCCATGGCAAGGAAACATCATTTATGAGTCTATTGAAGGTAATTGGAAGCCTGTTGCCGCTAGGTACATGACCTTTAGAGAATTATAAGAAGTTTGTCTAGATGGAGACAACATAGTCTTACACTAGGTGGTTAGTTATTTGAGTGTGTTGCCTTGAGGGAGTTAGAGAAAGGTTGTATATGTGTGGGTGGTGATGACACAACATTTCCTATAATGAAACAAGCACTACAACATTTCCTATAGTTTAAGGTGCCTAACTTGGGTTCGGTTAGGACATGTTGGCTAGGCATAGTTTGAGTGATACAAGAGGTTGATGATCATGCACAAATAGTAATGTCATGTCAATTCCATAAAACACTAGGCTTCTTGAGTGGTATTAGATGCTTAAGTGGATTTAAAAGTTTACCCTCATGATAAATGGTATCAACAACACGTTTAAATTCAAAAATTATAAAGTGTCCCTTCACCATCAATGGCCCGTCCATTAGAGAAGCCAATGGAGCCATTTTGATGAAGATGCCAACAATTAAAG
>APFE030968917.1:20656-33441 GCA_000404065.3 Pinus taeda
AAAAGTAATAAAATAATATTAAAATTGATCTTTTAATTGAAATATGTCCCAATAAATTAAAAACCTAAAATATTAAAAAATTAATAAAATAATATTACGAATGATTTATTCATTGAAATTTCCTTTCCCTCTCTTCTGACTGAGTCGATGTCTTACTCGCATCTAAACCTTATTGATTGTGTAATGTGGAGAAACTACATTCATTTTTAAGAAGAAAATAAATCTTTAGAAACAGAATAGTACTAGAATATCTGTTATTCGTGGCTGTCATTGTAGTGGAACAAGGAGTTGTGACCAAAACCCTACTTGCAGACCAATTCCCACTACCTTTATAAATTTATCCAGGTTTTTCCATAAATGTGTCCAAGCCATACAGGAGAGCATAGTAAGATAGGCATGTATCTGTTAAGATCTTGCTTTTTTGTGACAAGAGCTCTAAAAACAAGTCCCCTAATTGTGTAGACATTGGAAACCAACCTTGGGCCAATGGTAGTTGTTGGGTGCAGGATCCCCCAAGGGCAGTTTTGCGGCTTAAAGCCCATATTTTGGTCAAATTTTGTAATCCTAATGTAAAGACCCCACAATTTGTGGTCACGGAGCACGTAGTTATTAAAGAGTCATATGATTGTCCGCCCTTATTTTGATAATGTAATGTTGGCTGTAGTAGATCAGATTGTATAAATAGAGCAAAGCTCTAAGTAGTCAGGGGCATCAATCAATCAATCAATCAGATCGATAACTAATCAATGACAAATAATTGAGTCATATCTTTGGAATAGAAGTATAAGTTTGGGTCGTAGTGTAGGTAAAGTTTTTGCAGCTAAGTGCACAGAGGCTTAGAAGTTTGCAACTGAGTGTGCAGACCCCTGTATCTAAGTGCATAGGGCGACTCGAGTCTATAATCATATGGAATTATCAATAAAGGGAAGTGTTCTATAATTTATGCATCTTTATTTCCTATTTATGCATATGTTATATTGGGTATGAATTTCACTTCTAATACTTATATGATGCGCGAATGTGTATAAATGTATTGGCTAGGTGAACACAAGTAAGAATATATGTTTATGCGAAGCTAACTAAGATCTGTTAATAAGATAGGTAAGATACTTAGCGTAGTTTTGAAAATATCACAGTTCGCTACCCTGGCAGTGTGAAAGCAGATCAACCCCTAGTTAGGGCTGTGCAAAAGCCATTTGTAACAGTTCGCGAATGTAGTGAAGGGTAGATTAAAGGGACAAGCAAACTGCGGGTAGGAAGGTATAGTTGGAATTAACTGACATCACATTCATCTCAAGGGTGCAGAAACTTAGTTCCAGCATCCCCCCATACTGCTTTGGGTGAGACTTCAGTCCGCGCTCCGCAAGCTAATGCCGAAAGGGCCAGTAGTGTAATGATTTGTTTGTCTAACTAATGTTGAACCTGGGTCAGGACCCCATAAGCCAACAAATGGTTCCATTGCTAGGACCAGAATTTGCATAGAGATGTGTGATGTCGTATCACTAGAATCCAACTAAGAAAGAAATCGAAGGCTGGTTGGACAGAAGAATTCATGAGTTCGTGGCGTAGGAGAATAGAAACCAAAGACTGTCAAAAGAACAGTCGCTAGATAGCTACCTATATTCGAATATCCATGAAATCTTTTTTGCATCCTTCCCTACTGAGCTATACGAGTGGCTCACGAAGCAAGAAGATAGCCAAGGAAGGTGGAAGCTTGACAGTCCTATTGTGTGGACCCCAGAGCTGGTGCGAAGGTTGGAAGCAATGGAGGATAAGATCACTCATGCTGTCAATCATTGGCTCGATTGTATTATAGGTGGATTTGTTACTGAGTTCGTGGTCGACAATTAGCTATAGCAAGGCAGAGTGATGCTTTCTCAAAGGATCGTGAGTTAAGTACGTAAAATCTCTGAATACTTGGATTAAAATGTTGTTGTTCGAAAAACAGGTTATGCAACTACCTTGATGTTCAGGTCTACGTGAAGCAGAAGAATTTACAAAAATGAAGGAAATAAGGGTCCAGAGCATAGCCCCTTGATTTCACCTTCGAAGGAGATGAAAAAGGGATTCCGAAGGTTTCTCCGTGAAGTGCTATTCAACTAATAAGACAAGGATTTTTTAGAATACCACCTCCACTCACACCACTTCCATCTTCACCACCATCACCTCCAACTTCACCCGTACCACCTCCACCACCACCGCGATTCAGTATGGAAAACACAGTGAAGTTTCCTGTGCTCAAAGGTTTAGGAAATGAAGATCCAGAGTAATTCTGGTTCATTGTAAGGGCTGTATGGGAAGCACAAAGTGTCATAGATGATAACATAAAGAAGGAAACACTATTTAGTGCTCTGCAAGATTGCGTGCTAACTTGGTATATTAATTACTCCAACAATAACTCGAATACAAGAGTCGCAGATATCCAAATAGTGCTAAATAGGGAATTTAGTAGGCCTAAATATAAAGCGCAGTCGATTGTGGGATTCAAAGAGATCATGATGCTACCAGGCGAGACTCCTTGGGAACTAGATCAGAGGCTGAAATGTACAATCTGCAAAGCCAATATGAATTTGACAGATGGACAACATTGTGAGTGGTTTGTAGCTTCACTACTACCACACTTAAGGAGTGTGCTATCATAGCATAAGATAACAACTTAGGTAGAGGCCTTAGAGACTTCTATGAGGATACATGAGACCATGACACAAGATCCTAACCTAGGAATTTAGCAGATCCACGTGCAGCTAAAGAATCTGTGCCTTGAGGTGCAAAGTCTAAAACATGATAGGATTGTTCAGCTAGAGGTACATGAAGAAGTATGGTGCGTGAAATGCAAGAGTCAGGGTCATGACAAACACCACTACCCAATATTTACAAATTACCTTGCAGGAGGAGGACCAATTCCTTTAAGGCCGAAAGCTCAAGCAGGACCTAGCATGGTGCCTACTTTGTGGTGCACTATCTGTCAAATAGTAGGAAAAAATGCCACATATAACTGCCACTTGTTACAAAAGTATACGCAAACCCCGCAATAATTTCTCTGCAACTTTTGCAGATCGGTGGGACTTGATGAGTGTACTTGTAGGAGTTATGAATTGATGATGGATAGAACTCCCACCTATAGGGTTCAGGCTGAAACGCAGCCCCTTGACCAGAATGCAGGGATGGCACAGATAAGATATCAGGGGTGTGAACAAGGAAGAGATGGAGGAGGACTTGGTAGAGGTCACGAATAGTTGATTTGCTATAATTGCAGAGGGTCGGGATGCTATGCCCGCAATTGCACTAATCTAACGCCCCCGTCGTACAATTATTGTACATTGTTTGATCATTAAACAAAAGATTGTCCTACGTTGATAGCTAGGATACGTGACAAAGGAGCGCTACTGCCTCCCTTGATTCAGAACCTGCTCTGAAGTGGGATTGCAATAGGAGATGACAAAGGGAAACAACCAGAAAATAGTACATGGGTTCACAAAGCCCCAATGAAAGAAGTTGAGTTTGATTTGGAGCGCGCTCAAGAAACCTTCATGGAAGCTAAGAAGAGCTTCGCTGAGGATTCCACTTCAAGAATCAAGGATAAATCGGAGCCGAAGATGGACCCCTCTATGTTGACAATTTTCCTTGAAACCTGTATGAAGTTATTGCATGATAGAAAGGCTATGAAAGGGTTACAAGAACTTATCAACAGATGTGTTGGGACCGCACCAGGTGAACCGCTCATAGTCTGCAAGATCGAAAAACATAAGACAACAACGGGATGAGAAATGAGACTCGCCGCACAAATCAGAGAATACAAAATGGATCAAGTCATTCGAGATTTGGGATCAAATGCGAATGTTCTACCAAAACAGACATGGGAGCGAATGGGGAGACCTGCGCTACAATGGTCTCCAATTTAGCTAATGATGGTGAATCAACATAAAATAATACCCATGGGGCAGCTGCAGGGAGTAACCGTGGATACTGAGGGAGCAAGCGCGCTGGCAGACTTTGAAGTCATAAAGATTGTTGATGATAGAAATCCCTACCCCACACTCTTGGGAATTGACTAGGCTACTGGTATGAATGGGGTAATCAATCTAAAGAAGCAAAAAATGATATTTGAGAAGAAACCATTGTGCGTAATAATACTCTTGGACCCTGCCGAAGGATTGCGCTATACAGAACCGATCCATGACTACGAGAGTGATGATGATCTGGACTCCATCTACAAGATAATAGCATGAGACCAAGACTGGGTAAATCCCACCATGGATGGGCGGATTACATGGGAACGTGAGAGCTCCTGCACTTCAAATTTTGACGAAGAAATAGAATGATGGCAGAATCAGTTACATGAAGTAACTACGAAGAATTGCAATCTGATGACTAGGTTGTTGCACTGTGTGTCATTAGAGGTAAGAAATATGCCTACTTATGATGGACTAAATGAGGTCGATGTCTTTTTGGATGTGTTTGAAAGAGAGGTGCGAGAAAAACAACACTTTGAAGCCTTGAATTGGGTACTACATGATACGCCTGCAAGATGGTGGGGTACACACAAAGGAAGCTTTGAGGATTGGCGCGAATGTAGGAAAATGATGTGAACACGATTTGAGAAGCCTAAAATGCAACTGACAGACAAGTATGATGGGCAGACTAATCTGCTCACATGGATGCAGGCCTATGGAAAAAATCCCCAACCCGAGCAGGTGCACCTATACTCCGCGCTGAAGTACCTGGTCAATAAGCCTGTGTTGGGGGAGCGCATCAGTAGATGGCTTTTATTATTCCAAAAATATGATTTTGAAGTTGTTGTGAAGCCTGGACGATTGAACACGGGACCAAATCACTTATTGCACATTGATACTGGGCAGGAACCTACTAATTTGGAGGAAGGATTACCTAACGCGCAATATTTTGTTCTACATGTCGCGGATGGACATTTTGATGACATAATACATTTCCTAACAACAGGAACTCCGCCAGAATGATACTCGGTCTAGCAAAAGAAGGAATTAGTGGTGTGCACGACAGATTTCTCTGTCATTGTTGGGCATCTATACAAGATGGGGAATGATGAGATACTGTGAAGGTATGTACTTGAGTTTGAATGAAGAAGCATCCTCGTGGACGCTCATGGGGGTGCCACAGGAGGACATTATGCAGGAAGAGAAATCACGCAGAAGATTCTATGCATAGGGTTGTGGTGGCCAAGCCTTCATGAGGATTCAAAAGAATATTTCAAGGCGTGCGACATATGTCAAAGAAAAGGGATGAGATGCCTTTGAATCCACAAATGACGTTGCAACCATCTGAAAAGTGGGCAATAGATTTTGTAGGATCTATTCAGCCTCAAGGAAAGATAGGCGCGAGGTACATTATCACTGTGACATATTATTTGACTCATTGGGCAGAAGCACAACCAGTGAAGGATTGCACAGGCACCACTATCACGAAGTTTCTATTTGAACATGTACTAATAAGATTTGGATGCCCAAAGATTTTGATGAGTGATAGGTGTACACGCTTTCTGAACAAAATGATCAGTGCACTGATAGAAGAATTTTAGGTGTACCATCAAAAGAGCACACCTTATCACCCATAGGCTAACGTGATAGTAGAAGCATTCAACAAAGTACTGGAGACCGCACTGACCAAGGTATGAAATGCTCAGCAAAGTGATTGGGACCTGCGCATACCTACAGTATTATGGGCTTGTCGGACGACGTGTAAGAAGTTAATAGGACAAACACCCTTTAGGTTGGTCTACAGGGTTGAAGCCATAATTCCCATGGAATATATCTTGCCTAGTCTGTGCATAGCAACACTCACAGATATGATGGATCGTGGAGCCCTAGAAGAGAGGCTTGTGTAGTTGGATGAGCTCAAAGAATAGAGATTTTTGGCTAGATTTCAACAGAAAGTCCAAAAGCAATGTGAAAAGGCATGGCATGATCGACATATTAAGCTGCGCACCTTTAAGGTGAATAATTTGGTGCTATTATATGACAATAAATTTGATAAATTTCCAGGGAAACTCAGAATGCATTAGCTGGGGCCATATGTTATTAAGGAGATTATCGACGGTGGCACGATACAGTTGGTTAAGTTAAATGGAGATCCCTTCCCAGGAAAAGTGAATGGAAGTTGTTTGAAGCCACACACAGGTGGCCCAGCCATTTGAGTAGCCGACCAAAGCACAGTCTTAGCACTCTAGGCAGCTGAAAGGAGGCGCGGGACTATAAACTACACTGCCTAGGATTTGCGCGATGTCAGGACTACGCGAAGCAACGAAGTGTCATAGTGTTCACGATAGCACAAAGATAGTTGCACTCGCACGCAGGTCTACTAGAAAGTGACTGTTAGAGTCACTATTCATGATTTCATGGTTGGTTTCAAGCCAAATGTAGTGGGCGACATGCATTTAAGGTGAACTTTATGGGCTAGATTCTTGAAATTCTACACTAATCTAGCAATAATGGACAAAATGTGGGGGGAACGACCGAATTCAAATTTAAAATGCCCTATAAATCACAAGTGGTTGTCCAACAAAAAACACTTGGCATTTTGAGAACTGAGCTATTGCACTATCAACTGTGTGTGGACCTTTCGAAATTTGAGGCTTTGAGAGCAAGTTTAGTGTTTGAAACATTGCTAAAGGAGACATAGGACCTCCTGACTAGAATGATGTCGACACCTATGGAAGTCGCGCGGGAAATTGTGGAAGTAGAAGCCCCAAAGAGCGCTGGAATAATCGTTGAGGTCCCTAAATCACCGTGAACATCGAGACCTAAGAAGGATAAGTAGGCCATGATCCCGGTGCGCATCTCACCCAGAAATCCACTAAGGACCAACCTCACATTGTAGGAAAAGGGGAAGACCATTAATTTGGAGGTCGATGAGGAGGAATCTGAAGAAATCATGGTGGAGGAGGAGGACGTAGAGATGGACTTTGAAACCCAAGGTGCGGACCCTATTACCTGGTTGTCGGATTATGTTCCTTTGCACAAGGGTAAAGCCAAGGTGCCGAAGGATATAGATGAGAGCAAGAGCTTGCTCTCTACAAACTCTGCTGCTCCTAGATGATATTATTTTTGAGGGACCACACTTGCGGCGGGTTCTCGTGTTTAAATTTGAATATTGGGACCTTGCAGACCACGAGAAGTTCGTGCATTTAGCAACTGCAAAGATAATGCACCATAAGATTGACGAGATTGCTGGAACAATTCAATTGGATCCACACACATGGCTCAGAGGTGTAGAGAAAGCAGGATTTCTAAACTTGCTCTAGATCCACATTACCACCGTGCCCCAGTGATCGTCTTCATCATCAGGGATTTGCTATACTTGGTGCATGATGGGTGCTTGTGGCTAGAGGAGCCCATCCCCATCACACACCATCTTATTCATAAAATTACATGGCTGCCCTACTCAGGAGAGGATCCAACTAATAATTCATAGGGAAAAGGTGGCGAGTTGGCCCTCACGGAAGCAATGAAGAAGAGGTTCAAGTTGGAGAAGAAGAAGTGAGGATATGCCATCTCCAACATTAACAACCATGTCGTCAAGGTCGCGACACAAATCCTAGCAGGGAAGGTGATGCGAAAGTTCCATGTGGATGAGGTACCCACGCCAGTGGTTGCACTCGCGGCCCAATATGCGGAAGGAGTCCTGTTTAACTAGGCGAACTATCTATGTGGCGAGTTCCTTGCGAATTGTCATGAAGCATAGGAGCAGGGAAAAATGTTTCATTACGTGTGGCTCCTATTGTCGATAGTACTAGTGGCATGGGAGTTTCCCAAAGATAGCCAGTTCCTCTCGGTTGGGCAGGACCTTCCAGAGGGACTGAAGTATGCTTTGTTGTGGGCGACCAGGGACGTGTAGAGGATAAAGGAGAGCAAGATATTTTGGATATTAATGGAGATGAATATCTAGATGGGGATCAATCACAAGTCACGGTTTTCACCCACAGTATACAATATTCTGTAGAGCTTTGAAGAGTTCAAAGTAGATTTCCACCATGTCTTCATCAGGACGCGGAAGGACCCTACGAAGATGTGGCATGATTTACCATACCTAGCGACTGACGATGTAATATTGCAGTCCTTGAGTCTTGGCCACCGAAGTGGCATGATCCAGCTGACTCTACAGTGGAAATAGACAAGTCTGCCACACAATGCAAGAAGGAAGATACAAATCTTCGAATGGTGTAGCTGGCAGAGAAGCACAAAAAACAGGAAGCAGTGGCTAAGGCCTAGGCAATGTGTGATGCTGCGAAGCTAGCAAAATATCAGAAAGCAGGAGAAGAAGAGCGCAAAGGACAAACATTACCTTCGCCTGAACCAAACATAGACACAAAACAAGGTGGCATGGACCTATAGACGACATCCACCCAGCTTAAGTGTTCGTGCCACGAGACTAGATAGTGTTGCGGAAGAAAACCAAGGCATCCAAAATGTCTTTTGACCCAATCACCCTCATTGAGGGGGATTTGCTTGACATCGGTGTAAAAGTGAGGGATGTCACCATGAAGGCCTTCCAATAATTTGAAGAACAACAACAACTGGTATTGGGGGCTCTCAGGACAGAGTTGTAGGAGTTGCAGGTATGCACTCCACAGGCTAGCATAGTGTCCACCAACCTTGCGATCAGAACTTTAGCTGTAGAGGAGATGTTCTGCACAAGGGTGACCAACATGATAGTGCTACCAGACGGGGCACTTACTATAGAGAAGGAGGCTGACAGGGCCACAGTTAGTAGTTTGAAAGGGGTCAAATTAAATATGGCCGTGCTCCCTCGGGAGACGCTCTATCTCTTGGAAGATGGAGTTACCGCGGAACTTGGAGCCAGGGAGAGTCGCACACTGCAGGTGATGAGTGAGCAGTGCATCAACATTGAATAGTTGGGCCTATAGTACAATGAAGCAGTGGAGTAGAATAGGCAGATAATGCAGGTTGTAGAGGAAGCCTACCAGATGGTCTCAGATTTGGACATTCACGCAAAAGAACCCATGGAGGCGCACGTCCATAACTTAGCCACAAGGGTGCGCGATTCAAGAGCATAAATGGCCAGGGTTCAACTAGGGCTGAACCTACAGATTGCAGAACTGCACTTGAAGGCTCAGACTTCAAGTCCGTCAGAGATCAGGGAATGGCAAATCACTACTATTACAGTAGCAATAACAACGGTTTACAGTGCAGTGGCAGACTACATGCAGTTGTTCAAACGGTCATTTGAGGTCCTAACCACCCTACAGGAGGACCTGAATGTAGAGTGCCTAGAGATAGAGGTGCGCAAGCTACAGTAGAGGTACGAAGAGGTAAAAGGGACCATGCAGAGGGTTTCCCTTACATAGAGGCTTGCAAGGATGCAGGAGGCAAAGGTGCTTAAGGAATAGGTGGATGCTGCTTGGCATAAGGAAGCAGTCTTAAAAGCGTGCCTACAACCATGGATCGATGAGGCTTATATAATTACAGCCTCCTTTGAAGCAAAGCTCACTCAACTGCAAGAAACTCAACAGGGGATTTAGGGCAGCATTTCAGCAACAACGATCATTAAACAGTGTGTGGAGGAAGTTCAATAGGCAGTAGCTCAGTGCGATGCCGAAGTTGCAGAGATCCAAACAAATTTGGGCGGTCTTTGCGCTAAGATCTCTGCACCTACAAAGTGACTTGAGGGCGAGTCACGATGTTTGTGTTGGGGGCCTGTTGGGCACAGGATCCCCCAAGGGTATTTTTGGGGCTTAAAGCCCATATTTTGGTCAAATTTTCTAATCCTACTGTAAAGACTCCGCATTTTGTGGTCATAGAGCACGTAGTTGTTAAAGAGTCATAGGGTTGTCCACCCTTATTTTGATAATGTAATGTCAGCTATAGAAGATCTACCCATGGTCCACAGACCATGGGATTGTATAAATAGAGCGAAGTTCTAAGTAGTCAAGGGCATCGATCAATCAATCAGATCAATAACCAATCAATGATGAAGAATTCAGTCATATCATTGGAGTAGAATTTAAAGTTTGGGTCGTAGTGTAGGTAGAGGCTTTGCAACTGAGTGCGCAGAGGCCTAGAAGTCTGTAGCTGAGTGCACGGACCCTTGCAGCTAAGTGCACAGGGTGAATCAAGTCTGTAATCATCTGGAATTATCAATAAAGAGAAGTGTTCTATAATTTCTACGTCTTTATTTCCTTTTTATGCATCTGTTATACTGGGTATGAATTTCACTTCTAATACTTATACGATGCGAAAATGTGTATAAATGTATTAGCTAAGTGAACATAAGTAAGAACATCTGTTTATGTGAAGCTAACTAAGATTTGTTAATAAGATAAGTAAGATACTTAGCGTAGTTTGGGAAATATCACAGTTCGCTGCCCTAGGAGTGCGAAAGCAGACCAACCCCTAGTTAAGGCTGTACGAAAGATGTTTGTAACAATTTGCGAAGGTAGGGAAGGGTAGAAAAGAGGCATAAGAAACCTGTGCAAAGGTAGGTATAGTTGGAATAAACTGACATCAGATCCATCTCAAGGGTGCAGAAACTTGGTTCCAACATCCCCCCATACTGCTTTGGGTGAGACTTCAGTGCATCCTCTGCAGGCTGATGCCGAAAGGGCCAGTAGTGTAGGGATTTGTTTGGCTAACTAACGTTAAACCTGGGCCAGGCCCCATAAGCCAACAATAGCCTTGTAAAGCACTCTGGCACCAAGCCCAATGCAAACCTTGTTGAATATATCCTCGATACCCCTAGAAGCCATAATCCTGCTCTCTAATCCAACGTAGAGGAGCGCTATGATGCTTAGTCTATTGCCAAATTTCATTCTGGTGCGGCTAGTAGCATTCAAGACCCTGTTAACCTATATCTTCATGGAATCTCCTAGGCCTTCAAGCCCTTGACCAAGCCAACGCTGGCACCAAAGACGACACCGAGGAGATACCCGTAGCTCGTGTAATAGGTGATATTTTCACCCCAAGACCTTCCCTACTTGGCGACCTCTTCTTCAAATAAGAATTATGGGAAAGTAGGGATCTGGTATATATTCTAAATCAGGTTGTAATCAATGGCATCATGCAAATATCCATAGGGATTGTAAAGGTTCCTTCCTTCACGATCTCCTCCTCCATCTGTCGAATGATCAATTATTTGATTACTGGTTTCACTAGGGTACACCTACCACGAATGTTTCCTCTGGGTCGATCCTGCAACCTACACCTTTTGTAAATGCAAAAGAAATAAAAAAAAGGAAAGTGAATAAAGGTGCAAGAATGGAACCAATATTGTAGACCCATCATTTTCTACTCAATTAAGGAAATAATGCCCACTTTCAACACCTTATTTTCGTTTTTTGGAGAACCAATAAAGGGAGAATCTATTCCAAGAGGATCTCCTCTTGGATGCTTTGGAAATCAAAATCCGACTTATGATCACCTATTTTTAGAATTTGGAAAGCCAAGTTGTGTTTAGTAACATATATAATGTCAACTTCAATATATTCTCATATTTGAATTTTTTGATGATGGTATACCCAAATTGGAAAAGGAACTTTCTTTAACTTAATGGAAAAAAAAATCAAGAATATATATTATTTAGTTAGGAAAGAGATGAGAGATGTCAAGGATGGAGGAGTCTTAAGAAGGATGGGATGCGTTAGATCTGGAAGAGCCACCATAATAAGGGGAGGGCACAGGGAGCAGAGAAAGGGGAAGGAAGAAAGGAGAATGGAAAGGGGATAAAGGGGAACTGTGGGTGTTGTTATGATTGGTGTTCTAGTCGAACTTGGGGTTTAATACAAGCTTGGGGTTCAATGTCTTGCTTCGCAAATAAGTCACTGGGTCTATACTCACTTGAACTACCATGTGGCTACTAGGGAAGCTATTATATCTTACCCCATCAGGCCTTATCCATAGAGAACAACTCCCAAAATTTCCTAAGTTCAGGGAGAGGAGAGCAAGGTTTATGCTTTCAACCTTTAGGTAGGAAGGTAGTTAATCACTAACAATGCTTCTGAAGTTTAATGGAACCTCTTTTAAAAAAATCTTGATATTAATTTATAGTACCTTATGTAATTTTCTAAGGTGAAGTAGACTTCCTTAATTGGATTTTATGGGTTTTAATAGTCTCTTTATGAATGCAGGGGTTTAAGTTCCCACTAATTTCATTATAAATGCAGGTTGTAGTTGCATATACATCAACCACATAGACATAGAAGCAACAAAGCATCGAAGATGATGAGGTGAACATGGATTTTACATTTGGTATCATATACTTGCATTTTAGTTATTTAAGCTTACTTATTTCAGAAGAGGAGCTCATCTCTTCATAAATAGACATTGTCAATGGTCAGAAACTCACGAATCAATATTTATGTTATATTTTGAATAAATTAGAAATAGTAGAGAATCTAGGCACACATCCAATCATCTCATGATTGGATTTCATTTTTTTTTTCTCCTGTTCCTTTGATTATTTCTTATCCTTAATTATTAACCAGACGCTTCTATGAAATAGTCTCTTTTATTCCTCGATAAAAATATTTTCACTCTGAGGATTGATAAAGACAAAAATTTTCTGCTAGATATTATGCACAAAGTGTAATCTTAAAAGTTTTTTTCAAGAATGTTGAACCATGCCATATTGATTATTCATCTTGTTATCACCCTAAAATCTTTGTCTCTAAGCTTTGGTAAGTTGCCTTGTTTCTAATCATAGTCTTATAAGTTTTGAGTCAGCTCATCACAATTAGTGTCATTCTCATTTACAAACCCTTCTTTTAGTCATGGTGTTAAAGGGTCTCTAGGTCATTT
>APFE030968917.1:33559-108995 GCA_000404065.3 Pinus taeda
AGTTGTATTAGGTCACTAGCACTCCTAGTTAACAGCTAGTTCTAATTAATGGTTTGTTTTATGGTTAGAATAGGTGTCACTGATGGAAAATTCGATTTCTCTTGATGAGGGATGATGGAATCCTATTTGTAAATGCTTTATATAGAGCATGAGGTTGAATTAGCAAAGGGTTGAGACTTTTTGGCTCAGTTGCTGCTCTATGTGCAGACTGTGTATATTTTTAACCTAATGCAGATTTCTACTTAGACAACTCAAGATTCATGAAGAGCTCTTGTATGTTCTTGTTATGATGGCATTTTCCAATACTTACATTACAGTGGTGTTTACTTATGATACTCATAATTCATCACTGATGCTCTGACTTCCTTCATAGATAAACTTACTATGTTTCACTGTTTTGTATTGTCATTTCTACACTCAAACTCTATAATGCCTTGACTTCCATGCTAGGTAGAATGCTTTGGCTTCACTACTCAGGATTCATGAAGGATTTCTTATATTCAGAATGTGTGTTGTCCTTTCCTTAGTTTTTTTACAGTTGCATAGGTGTACAATCACTCAGAATTCACTGATTGTGCTCTGACTTCCTGCGTGCACTTATGAGTTGTGGTTCCATATGTGTGTTGTGTTATGAATATTCAAATGCTGAATGCCCTGACTTTATGTTAAGCTGATCTTGTTGTGGTACTGAAACATACTTTGACTCCATATCCCAATGGTAGCCAGCCTTCATCTTTCAACCTATAAACATATACAATTACAAACCATATAGTTAGCCATCTATTCAAATCATTAATCAAAATCAATAACCCTTTGAGAGAGCCCTCTCAGGCTAAGGAGGCTAAGCCTTAGTCAAAAGTCTGGTTTGAAATAGTTACTTGAAATTAACCTGGCCTGCTTCCTTCCAGTGCTTGATTTTTTGATAACCCATCTCATGTCAGCCACAGTGTTAACCTGCAAATGTATATAGGATAGTTATAAATGAAAGTCACCTCAGGCTGATATTTTATGACAACCTTAATTCATTCTTAAGTATTCAACAGGCACTCTACTCAAGTAATTTTACATTCTACCAATATTTTTCCAAAAGGAAAGTGAAATGGATCAATTCTCCCATAATGGAAACATCTAATGTACATAACCAAATACTATTTGCATGAAAACTAATATAAACTATAGACTGTCTTCCTTTGGATTTCTACTAAGTTTAGCATATTGGCCTCCCATAAGCTGCAAAATTTCCTCCCACAAGCCAAGATTTGAAGTAGAGGTAGTAATGATCAGATTGGGGTTGCAGGCTGCTACATACTAGTAATCCAACGAGAAATCCTCCTTCAACTGGTTGAATTCCCTGCCTACATAGCCAAGAAAGAACCTAGAATTTTAACATTAAAGCACTTCATTCCTCACAAGTTCTTCTGCAGAGTGTGAACTATTCTTAGCACCATAACACAAACCGAGAATAACTTCATCAAAATCTGTAACAACATTTTCTATTGTAGTTAATAGGAACATACTTGCTTCAAGCAACCCACCAAAATGCAGTGGACAATCTGCAAATATTGTAGTTAAATATGGATTTGTAAGCTTCGTGTCTCTTATACACCTCTGCAAAGGAAGGTTAAGGATGACCCAAAATGCACCTCTCTAGGGTCATTAGATCCTGCTTTAATAAGAAAAACTATCATTCTCTCAAAACTTCATGTTCCATCGATATTTTTAGTTGCAACAAGTAGACAACCCGATTCAGGTGCCTAAATTGGATGAGCCCATTTAGGACCTAATTCTATTGAGTATTGTTATGAAACCAGCTCACAAAAAGATAGAAAAGATAGACCGATGCCTTAGAAATCAGCCTCTTCGAGGGGGAAACCTCCTTTACATTACACAAATGAACGATTATTGGATGATACAAATCACAATACCTCCTTTCTATACATAGGAGTCTAAGGGGTTATAATATAATCAGAGCCAACATAACAATAATAATGTAAGGGCACAACAATAACATTAGTGGGCTTCTATGGGGCACAATAATAACAATATGGGTACTACATGGGCACAACAATATAATAAAGGGATTGCATTAATAAAAATAAGGGGTTACACTAGTAGTATAGGGACCTAACATGCCCCTCTCCTTCAAAAAGTGTTGTCCTCAACACTTGAGTAGCTCTGGATGCTTCTGTATAAAATTATAATCCTTCCATGTGGAATCTTTAGCGGGTAATTTCTTCCACTTGACGAGATACTCTGAAATTGATCGATTTCGTAGCTATCGATTTCTCGATTTTGTGACTGCTTCAGGTTCCAATGCGATTTTTCCTTCCTCATGAAGTTCTGGCAATATTATTTAAACTAGATCTTCTGCAACTTTTTAATAAGTGTCCACACTTCTTCATCATTCTTCCATTCATCCCTTGCTTCGTTTATCTAATCTGATTGGCTAATAGAAATAGCACAAAACAATGCTTCCACATCCCCATCCTTTCTTGAGAGTGCATCTGCAACAACATTTTTCTTCCCTTTTTTGTAGATTATTTAAAAGTCATAACCTGACATATTTGTGACCCATTTTTTATGTTCTTCTAAAGATAATATTTGTTCTAAAAAGTATTTAAGACTACCATGATCTGTTTTTACCTTGAAGTGTCTTCCCATTAGGTAAGGTCACCATTTCTTAAGTGCATGTAGTATTGCCAACATTTCCTTCTCATAAATAGCTTGCTTGAGGGACATTTGTTTGTATGGATGTAGCCATAAAAATACCCAATCGCCTACATCAAAACTTCTTTCACTATGATGTTTGATCTTCCTGTTGTTTCATTCAATTCTACACCAAAGTGGTGTTATCCTTTAAAAGATGGAGAACTTGTTGTTGATGCTCGATGTTGATATTTCACTACTTGAATATTTTTCTTCTTGATATGTCCTTCTTATCTTGAGATTTTGAGGAGTGGTAATTTCTGCCAATGCATTAAAAGATATGGTTAGATTTATTTCTTGATGCTCGATGTGATCTTTCACTTCTTGAACATTTTTCTTCTTGATATGTCATTTTATCTTGAGAGTTTGAGAAGTGGTAATTCTTGCCAATGCTTTACAAGATATGTTCAGATTCATTTCTTCTTTCTACAGGGTTGGTTCTTGGTGTATATCCTCATATTTTGACGTTTCTTGTTTCTTTTCTTCACAATCTATGTAAAATAATTTCTTTTGAGCACACCTATGACCTTTAGAGTAATTGCTATCACAACTGTAACAAAGCACTTTTTCTCTTTTTCCTTCCAATTTTTATGGTGTAAACCTTGTAGGTTGTGGAAGGATAGGAGCAATAACACTTCCATATTTATAGTAGTGAGTGGTAGGATTCCTTATTTCCATAATTCCACTTTCAATTTTTCTTGCCAACCTGAATGCCTTCTCTAATGAATCAGGTTCCCAAAGATGAACCTCATGTTGAATGTTATCCTTTAAAGCCCCTATGAAGACATCAATCCTTTACTTCTTTGGAATATCATTTACCCTTCTATTCAATTTTTTGAAGTCCTCAATGTGCTTTGCCATTAAACCTTTTTGTTTTATATTTATTAATTGGCTAAAGAAGGTGTTTCTCTTTGCATCCTCATAACGTTCTATCATTTCCTCTGTGAAAATTGACCTGGTGACAAGTGGTTTACGATAACAAAGCCCTCTATACCATAAAATCTAATTTGTTTCTAAATATAAAGATGTAATATGTACCTTTTTTAACAGTTGTACCTCATTTAGATCAAAATATTGCTTCGTCTATAGTATCCAATTTACCGGATCTTTGCCATCAAACTTCCTCATATCACTTTTTCTTGATTTTAGGAGCTCGATATTGAAACAATTGTAACTCTGTAATTTCGGATCTCCAAGTTCTAAAATTGCATACTGTAGTAACACTCTATGTCCTCTTTCCAATTCCACCAGTTTGATCGAAATTGGATTCTCCAAGAAAGAGTTATGCCCAATCTCCCAAGATGACATTCTTATATATTTTTTAAGTAGAGCGAACTTGTACGAATTACCACGTGTTACTGTTTTGACTTTCAGACCTGAAAAAAATCCACAACACATTCCAGTGAATCCTCTTTCTATAGCTTCTGACGAGATTTCAATCTGATGCTCACAGAGAAAGTTATGACGAATTTCCTCGACTCACTTGTTTGGGATGTAATTCAGGAGCCTGCAGAAACCCTAAATGTCTTGGACTGTGTCTTCGAAAATATAGCGAAACAAGATCTGCAATTAGGACCCAATAATCACTAAAATCTCGGCTCAAATAGGTTTTAATTTCAAAGTCTGAACCATCGCAGAAAACACATTATAGCGAAAATTCCATGATGGCTCATTTGAGATGGAATTTTGGAGATTGCAAAAGCCCTAACTTCCTGAGATCATATCTCTGAAAATATAGCGAGACAATATTTTCAATTTAGACCTGAGGTTCAATGTGATTTCGGCTCAAATGGGTTTTTTGTTTTAGAATATGAAACGTCACAAAAAAAAAGGTTATAGCACAAATACCACAAAGACCTATTTGGAGCAGCGAAACCCTAGGATCCAAAGATCTGATACCAAATGTTATGACACCGACTCACAAAAAGATAGAAAAGATAGATCAATGCCTTAGAAATTAGCCTCTTCGAGGGGGAAACCTCCTTTACATTACACAAATGAAAAATTCTTGGATGATACAAATAACAAGACCTCCTTTCTATATATAGGAGTCTAAGGGGTCATAATATAACCAGAGCCGACATAACAATAATAATGTAAGGGCACAACAATAATAATAGTGGGCTTCTATGGGGCACAATAATAACAATATGGGTACTACATGGGCACACCAATATAATAAGGGGTTGCACTAATAACAATAAGTGGTTACACTAGTAGTATAGGGACCTAACAAGGATTCTTTCCCACTTCCTGGCTCACCATTTCCACTCTTATGAACTTGCTCTGCTGCCACAAGTTTTGCTCGGAAGGCTCGCCAATAACTATGTGTGAGGTGAACCTGTTCACTGACATCTTATGATCCAGGAGAGTTGTACTCACTTTTACCTTCTGGGTTATCCTCTTCAATAACAAGTTTGCTGCCATTTCTAATTACAAAGAAAGGAACCTGTAGCCTTGTGCTACCCAAATCCTGCCTTGTAAAACCCCTTAGATTTTATGAAGAGTGAATTTTGTAGAATTAAATACTCCATCTAACTTCTTATGTTGTCTCAGTGTGTAGTGGATTAATACAACATTTGGGTTGTTGGGTAATTGTCGATTGTAGGATGAATTTATTGTTGGTTAGATGCGGAAAGGGCAGGATGGAGCAAGTGAGTGGGAAGGTCTGCAATGTGGCCCACTGGATTTCCATTGAGGGCCTATTGTACGTGCTATAATGTTAAAATTATAACAATTTTATACAATATACAATATAAGTTTACAATATATAATAATTTTATACACCCTTTGGAAGGAGGAATAAGAAGAGAGTATGAAACTACTATAGAAGGGTTTTAAGGGTTAATAATAATGTGTTCCTTGCATCTTAGAGAAAGGACACACTATTTTTTGTGGGGTTTTCATGGTGTTGTTACATACCATGGTTGATTATTGCACTAAATTCATAGAGAAAATGATTTTATTAATTTGAATTCAAAGTATGTTGATTTAAACTTGGTCAATTAATATAAATCTAGATTAATAGAAAGTCATATTACTCAATAAATAATTCTACAGATACATGCATTACAAAAATATGCACAAATTCTAATAAAACATTCACATTCTTAGAATGCGCACACACTATTATTAGAAAACCACACTTAATAACAATTCTTGTGCCTCTTTATGTAGAATAGCGTGCCATGACTCCCATATCAAGGTTGAAATCTAAATATCCCTTAAAGAGTATCTATGTGGTTTTTTGAGGGTTTCTTCATGTTTGAGGTACCTAGAGTGAGATGAGAACTACAACGTTTCACACAATTTGAGGTACCTAGCCTAGTTTTAGTTACGACATGGCAGTTAAGTGCAACACATGCGATATAAGTTGTTGGTGGTCATGCTTAACTAGTAAGGTCACATTGAAGATGCTTGGCGAGTATGTGTATTGAGTGGTATTGGACACTCAAGTACAATAAAAATTATAGCCCCATGAAAAATGGTATTGAATACATGTTTGAATGCAAAATTGTTGAATTTTTCTTCACTATCCATACCCATGTCATTGGAGAAGTTGATAGGGTTGCATTGATGAGGATGTTAACAATTAATGTTGGGAAGAATGTAAGGACCTTCCTTGAGGTTCCATTGGAAACATTATCCTGTATAACATTCTAAGAAAACATGATAAAGGGTGCATGCCTAGGTTATATGTTTCATGGCCCTTGTGACTGACTGACGATGATCCCCTAGAGATTTAGGATGATGTGCTAGTTTTGTGTGGACTAGGAGGATGAAGGATGTCTAGCCTAACAAGGATGGATGATCAATGAAGTTTTTGAACACAAATTCACCAAAGGATAACACAATCTGGAAAAGTGTTTGATAGTGTGTTATCCATGGCAAGGAAACATCATTTATGATTCTATTGAAGGTAAGTCGAAGCCTGTTGTGACTAGGTACATGACTTTTAGAGGATTATAAGAATTTTGTCTAGATGGAGACAACAAAGTGTTACACTAGGTGGTTACTTATTCAAGTTTGTTGGCTTGAGGGAGGTAGAGAAAGGTTTTTTATGTGTGGGTGGTGATGACACAACATTGCCTATAATGAAAAAAGCACTACAACATTTCCTATAGTTTAAGGTGCCTAACTTGGGATTGGTTATGATATGTTGGCTAGGCATAGTTTGAGTGATACAAGAGGTTGATGGTCATGCACAAACAGTAATGTCATGTCAATGCCATAAAACAACTAGGCTTCTTGAGTGGTAATAGATGCTTAAGTGGCTTTAAAAGTTTACCCTCATGACAAATGGCATCAACAACATGTTTAAATTCAAAAATTACAAAGTGTCTCTTCACCATCAATGCCCCATCCATTAGAGAAGCCAATGGCGCCATTGTGATGAAGATGCCAACAATTAAAGTGGGGGGAGAATGCAAGGATCTTACTTGAGGTGCCATTAGAAATGGCACAATGGATGTCATGTCGGGTAAACACGACCAAGAGTGGGCAATGAGTTTATATGTTTCGTATACTTTGTGAGTGAGTTCTATTGTTTCATGAGACATTTAGGATGGTGTACTAGTTTGGTGTGGACTAGGAGATCCCCCTAACAAGGGTTGATAATTGACAAAGCATTGTGGCACAAGCTTAGGGGAGGATGATGTAAATTGGAAATGTGTTGAATAATGTGTTAGCCATGGAAAGGCAACATCATTTATGAGTGAATTTTAAGTGGAATCTTGTTTCCATTAGGTACATGATCTTTGAGGACTATAATGGGTTGACCATGATGGAGACAACACAATTCTATATTAGTGCTTAGTTGTCCAAAAGTGCTTGGATTAGAGGAGGTGGTAGAATGTTGCCTATGTTTGGTTGGGGATGATGTAGCATTACTTACCACTAAATGGACATTTTAACATTTTTTATAGTTTAAGGCGCTTCCCTTGGGTTCAATTAAAACATGTTGGTTAAGCATAGATAGTTATGCCTAACTAGCAAAGCCTATCAATGCTATGCAATGAATAAATATTTATAATTATATAGTAATGTTTTAAAATAAAATAAAAAGTTTAACATTGTGACACCTCTCTCTTACTCTCTCTTTTTTTTTTTTTTTTTTTCTTTTAAATAATCATAACTTAGTTTTATACCAACCTAGATCCATCTCAATTACATATCTACCAGGCACTTAGAGGGACCAAATTTATTTTCACATTAAAAGAGATATACATCTCAAGATATTTGATCCCCATTGGTGCTTAGTAGGTCTGGTGTTAAGATAGATATACGGTAGTTAAATCATTAATTATAAATTTAATTTAATTTAATTTTACTTTTACTTTTATTGGGTCAAAATGTTTAACTAAACATTACAACATCTCTATTATGTTGGGATTTTATTTATATTTATATTTCACTTTGTTTATTTTGACCGAGGCAAAATGTTTAACCAAACATTACACTTTTAACTAGACATGGCAACATATCTACCATAAAGGCCAGAGAATCTCTAGCCACAATTAAAAGTGGAGCAACTTAATTTCTCTTAATAAATTAAAAACCTAAAAAATTAAAAAACCAATAAAATAATATTAAAAAGTCATCTTTTAATTGAAATATGTCCCAATAAATTAAAAGCCTGAAATATTAAACAACTAATAAAATAATATTACGAATTATTTTTTCTTTGAAATTTCCTTTCCCTCTCTTCCGACTGAGGCGATGTCTTACTTGTATCTAAACCTTATTGATTGTGTAGTGTGGAGAAACTACATTCATTTTTTAGAAGAAAATAATTCTTTAGAAACAGAATAGTACTAGAATCTTTGTTATTCGTGGATCTCATTGTAGTGGAACAAGGAGCTGTGACCAAAACCCCACTTTCAAACCAATTCTGGCTACGTTTATAAATTTATTAAGGTTTTTCTAGAAATGTGTCCAGGCCATCCAGGAGAGCATAGTCAGATGGGCACGTATCTCTTAAGATCTTGCTTTGCTGTGACGCGAGCTGTGACAACAAGTCCCCTAATTGTCCAGACATCGACAACCAACCTTGCGCCAGTGGCAGCCTTGTAAAGCACTCCAGTGCCAAGCCCAATGCAAACTATGTTGAATATATCGTCGGTACCCTTGGAAGCCATAATCCTGCTCTCTAATCTAGCTTATGGGAGCGTTATGACACCCAGTCTATTGCCAAATTTCATTCCTATTTGGCCAGCGATGTTCAAGACCCTGTTAACCTCGAGCTTCATGGAATCTCCCAGGCCTTCAAGCCCTTGACCAGGCCAATGCTTGCACTAAAGATGACACCGAGGAGATACCCGTAGCCCATGTAATAGGTGATATTTTCACCCCAAGACCTTCCCTACTTGGCGACCTCTTCTTGAAATAAGAATTATGGAAATGTAGGGATCTGTTATATATTCTATATCGGGTTCTAATCAATGGCATCGTGTAGATCTCCATAGGGATTGTACAATTTCCTTCCTTCGTGGTCTCCTCCTCCATCTATTGAATGGTCCATTATTTGATTATTGGTTTCACTGGGGTACACCTACCACGAGTGTTTCCTCTGGGTTACCCTGTGACCTACACCTTCTGTAAATGCAAAAGAAATAAAAAAAGGAAAGTGAATAAAGGCGCAAGGATGGAACCAATATTGTGCACCCATCATTTTTTACTCAATTAAGGAAATAATGCCCAGTTTCAACACCTCATTTTAGTTTTTTGGAGAACTACTCAAGGGAGAATATATTCCCAGAGGAACTCCTCTTGGATGTTTTGGAAACAAAAATCTGACTTATGATCACCTATTTTTAGAATTTGAAAAGCCAATTTGGATATAGTAACATATATAATGTCAACTTCAATATATTCTCATATTTGAATTTTTTTTGATGATGGCATACCCAAATTGGAAAAGGAACTTGCTTTAACTTAATGGAAAAAAGAATCAAGAATATATATTATTTAGTTAGGAAAGAGATGAGAGATGTCAAAGTTGGAGGAGTCGTAAGAAGGATGGGACATGTTAGAGCTGGAAGAGCCACTGTAATAAGGGAAGGGCACAGGGAGGGGAGAAAGGGGAAGGAAGAAGGGAGAATGGAAAAAGGATAAAGGAGAAGTGTGGGTGTGGTTATGATTGGTGTTCTAGTGGAACTTGGGGTTAATAAAAGATTGGGGTTCAATGGCTTACTTCGCAAATAAGTCACTAGGCCTATACTCACTAGAACTACCATGTGGCTATTAGGGAAGCTATTATATCTTACCCCATGATTATTGGTGAACATATTCAACAAACCATCGAAGATGATGAGGTGAACATGGATCTTACATTTGGTATCATATACTTGCATTTTGGTTATTTCATCTTACTTATTTCAGAAGAGGAGCTCATCTCTTCATAAATAGACACTGTTAATGGTAAGAAACTTACGAATCAATATTGATGTTATATTTTGAATAAATTAGAAATAGTAGAGAATCCAGGCACACATCCAATCATCTCATGATTGGAGTTTGTTTTTTTTTGTTTTTTGTTTTTTCTCTTGTTCCTTTCGTTATTTCTTATCCTTAATTATTAACCAAGCGCTTCTATGAAATGGTCTCTTTTATTCCTTGATAAAAATATTTTCACTCCAAGGATTGCTAGAGACATAAATTTGCTACAAGATATTATGCACAAAGTGTAATCTTCAAAGTTTTTTTCAAGAATGTTCAACCATGCCATATTTATTATTCATCTCATGTTAGCCACATTGTTAAATTGCAAATGTATATCGGATAGTTATAAATGAAAGTCACCTCAGTCTGATATTTTATGACATCCTTAATTCATTCTTAAGTATTCAACAGGCACTTTGCTCAAGTAATTTTACATTCTACCAATATTTTTTCAAAAAGAAAGTGAAATGGATCAATTCTCCCATAATTGAAACATCTAATGTACATAACCAGATACTATTTGCATGAAAACTAATATAAACCATAGACTGTCTTCCTTTGGTGTTCTACTAAGTTTAGCATATTGGCCTCCCATAAGCTGCAAAATTTCCTCCCATAAGCCAAGAGTTGAAGCAAAGGTAGTAGTGATTAGATTGGGGTTACAGGTTGCTACATACCAGTAATCCAAGGATAACTCCTCCTTCAAATGTTTGAATTCCTAGCCTGCATAGCCAAGAAAGAACCTGGAATTTTCACATCGAAGCACTTCATTCCTCACACGTTCTTCTGCAGAGTGTGAACTATTCCTAGCACCATAACACAAACCGAGAATAACTTCATCAAAATCTGTAACAACATTTTCCATTATAGTTAATAGGAACATATTTGCTTCAAGAAACCCACCAAAATGATGTGGACAATCTGCAAATATTGTAGTTAAATATGGATTTGTAAGCTTCGTATCTTTGATGCACCAAAGGATGACCCAAAATGCACCCTCTCTAGGGTCATTATATCTTTCTTTAAGAAGAAAAAGTATTGTTCTCTCAAAACTTCATGTTCCATCGATATTTTAGTTGCAAAAAGTAGACAACCTAATTCAGGTGCCTAAATTAGATGAGCCCATTTAGCATCTAATTCTATTGAGTATTGTTATGAAATCAACTCACAAAAAGATAGAAAATATAGATCAACGCCTTAGAAATCAGCCTCTTCAACCTAACATGCCCCTTTCCTTCAAAAAGCGTTGCCCTCAACGCTTGAGTAGTTCTTGATGCTTTTGTATAAAATTATCATCCTTCCATGAGGAATCTTCTACGAGTAAGTTCTTCCACTTGATGAGATACTCTAAAATTGATCGATTTTGCAGTTGTCGCTTTGTCGGTTCTGTGACTACTTCAGGTTCCAATATGATTTTTCCTTCCTCGTCAAGTTCTGGCAATATTATTTGAATTGGGATCTTTTGCAACGTTTGAATGAGTGGCCACACTTCTTCGTCATTCTTCCATTCATCCCTTGCTTCGTCTATCCAATCTGGAATAGAAATAACACAAAACAATGCTTCCACATCCTCATCCTTTCTTGAGAGTGCATCTGCAACAACATTTTACTTCCATTGTTTGTAGATGATTTCAAAGTCATAACCTGACATATTTGTGACCCATTTTTTATGTTCTTCTAAAGATAATATTTGTTCTAAAAAGTATTTAAGATTATCATGATCCGTTTTTACCTTGAAGTGTCTTCCTATTAGGTAAGGTCGCCATTTCTTAACTGCATGTAGTATTGCCAACATTTCCTTCTCATAAATAGCTTGCTTTATGGACATTTATTTGTATGGATATAGCCGCAAAATTTGGAGAACTTTTTGATGCTCGATGTGATATTTCAAAACTTGAACCTTTTTCTTCTTGATATGTCCTTCTATCTTGAGAGTTTAAGGAGTGGTAATTTCTGCCAATGCATTACAAGATATAGTTGGATTCATTTCTTGATGCTTGATGTGATCTTTCACTTCTTGAACATTTTTCTTCTTGATATGTCCTTCTATCTTGAGAGTTTGAGGAGTGGTAATTCTTGCCAATTCTTTACAAGATATGTTTAGATTCATTTCTTCTTTCTATAGGGTTGGTTCTTGGCGTATAGCCTCTTCTTTTGACGTTTCTTGTTCCTTTTCTTCCTCCTCTTCACAATCTATGTAAAATAATTTCCTCTCAGTACAATTATGAACTGTAGAGTATTTTCTATCACAACTGTAATGCTGGCTTATTGGGGCCTGACCCAGGTTCAGAAGTGTTTTATCCAAACAAATCCCACACTACTGGCCCTTTTGGCAACAGTTTGTGGAGCGCAGACTGAAGTCTCACCCGAAGTAGTAGGGGAGGGTGTTGGAACCAGGGTTCTACACCCTAGTGATGTCTGATGAGGTCTGGAGGGGTTGTGAACCGATCTACGCACTTATGCTAGTCCGTGCAGCAATCTGGTCTTCGCGAAGAGCTGCAAAGGGGTGCTCCTTATATCATTAGTCTTATTGTCATTATTATAGATATGGTTTATTCTTTAAGGTCTTTAATTGAACATTTAACAATTAAACCCAATGCGCACAATCATAAATCTTAAATGTATTCATAAAACCACAACATAATAATAAATATTCAGATCTGCAATCAGTTACATAGTAATTCAGAAACACTTATCTTTATTAACATCTTTCATTCAGTACAATCCAATCCCACCCTGCGCACATAGCTGCAGGGGTCCGTGCACACAGCTGTGGACTCTATCAAGCCTCTGTGCACATAATTGAAGAGCCTACTCTACCCTCTACTACCTACGACATAGACTTATAAACTCAGATTACTCTTGCTTTCACAAACCCATACATCAAAGCTATCATCCCAAAAAAAATGTCTTCTAATCCTAGATCCTTGCTCTATTTCTACATTTCCATGGTCTGCGAACCATGGGCAAGCCGACACATTCTAGATTAATCTATAATATTTTTAGGGCAGAATACCCTTTGACTTTACCCATTACAATTCACGCTTCATGCACTTCGTGGAACTTTTACCATACTTTTACCCAAAATTGCGGACTTCAAGCCCCAAAACCATTACGTGGGGGATCCACTGCCCAACAGGCCCCCAACACAATCATCGTGACTCGTCTCGAGTTACTCAACTAGTACGGTGATCTTTGTGCGTAGGTCATTTAGCAACTTCTGTGCTTCGCTTACTCCTGCAACACATTATTCTGCCATCTGTTGTACTCGTTGTGCGCGAGCCTCTGACACATCATTAGCAGCTTCGCTTGGTTCTCGGAGTTCATATACTGCCTGCATGTGAGCTAAATTTCCCTCGATGTTGGCGGTGACCGTAAATGCCTCATCAAGCCATGGTTAGATGCGTTCTTTAAAGACTGTCTCTTTTTAATGAGCGACATCAACTTGTGCCTTCAGAGCCTGGGCCTCCCTCATTTTGGCCAATCGCTGAGTAAGGGCAACCATTTGCGTGATCCCTTGGAAATTATTGTAGGCCTGTTGCAGCTCCCATGCTTCGGTCTCTAACCACTGTAGTGTTGGATCTTCCTATAGTGAAGTGACCATGCTAAATGACTGATCTAGCAAACCGGTGCACTCTTGTATGGCACGTGCTATTGCTTCCTGCACAGATTGGATGGCGCATTGCCACTGCTCTCTAACTTCTGGTGGTGCAGAAGGTTGTGCCTTGGGTCTCAGTTTGGCAATCTACAGGCTAAGGTCCAGCTGTACTTTTTCTACTTCCTCCTTTGCTTTGCGAAAACCACTGGCCAACTTGTGGATGCGTATACCTATAGGTAAATCTGTTGTAATCTCGAGCTCAAGGGCACAACAACATGCTTCCTACACAATTTGATCCAACTACTGATTCTGTGCTACTACTTCATCTCATTGGAGGCTCAACTACTTGATGTTAATTCATTGCTCGCTGAGTAGCTGTACTGCGCGTCCTTCCCTAGCACAGAGCTCCATCATTGCGCCATCCCATAGTCGGTATAAAAATTCTCGCAGAAGGGCAACCAAGTTTAATCCAAGTCCTAAGAGTTGGCCTGCCATGACTTTGTCCTCCGTGTTGCCTGTTGTCAATGGTCTGACCTGAAGTGCGATGGTATTAGCCATTTTGGCCTGCAATAGTTGCTTAGTTGCTACCGTACCTGTAGCTCCATGGGCAACTATCATGCCCAGCTATGGGGGTCGTTCTTGAAGCTCTTGCAGTTGCATCCTGATTGCCCCCAACATAGTCTGCTGCTCTATCATTGCCTCACATAGGTCACCCTCAGTCAATGTGATAGGTTCTGCGTCCAGTTTGGATGCCTCGGTCTTCTTCCTTGACCTTGACCTCTCTATCACACGCGATCATTTTAAGGGTGAACAAGTGGTGCTTGGCTCTGCACCTTCCATCACAGTATCCATTTCCGGCTCTGTAGTTACATTCAGGCCTCTTTTGTCTTTTGTTGTAACAGCCCCTCCTGCTGTCGCCTTGTTTGTGGCAGCCTGCACTGCCTCCTAGAACGCCCTTACTTCCTCAGCAAGCTATTCATTTCGCTTCTGTTGTGCTAGGGATTTGGTGGCAACCTTCTTCTTTTGGATTGCAGCCTCATCGCGCCCTACCACATCTGGTCCAAACCACTCTATTGGCCAGGTATCAAGTACCACAAAAAAAACATCATCAATGGTGATGAAAGGAAGCATGGTCCATGTCTGCTCTAGATCTTGGTGCGCCCTGATATACACGTGGTGCATATATGCCTTAAAGTCAGC
Organism: Pinus taeda; assembly: GCA_000404065.3. Taxonomy (NCBI): domain Eukaryota; kingdom Viridiplantae; phylum Streptophyta; class Pinopsida; order Pinales; family Pinaceae; genus Pinus; species Pinus taeda. The sequence continues at coordinate 48,504 of APFE030968917.1, forward strand.
AATGCTCTTTACATTGTCATATACTTCGGTAGTTAAGCGGGGTTGCTGGTTGATCCACTGTCGTATACTTGCATCCATTAGTATCCAGAAAATCTTGACTTCACAGATTCTCATGGCATCCTTTGTTGCCCATAGTGATGCATATCTGGCTGCTTCTGGCCAATCCTGGTCCAGGGGAGGAAATTGACTATTCTCAGGCAATTCACTTGTAACCAATAAGATGGATAAGAGTAACCACGCATAGTGGAAGGTCTTACCCTCCTCCTCGGCTTCCCTGCAGTTTGTTAGGAATTTGTCGTGGAGGAACTATGCCCAATTAAACCGTACCCCTTCTACGCATTGCTTAGCTAACACGATGACCGTTGCTGGTACGTCAGTGCCTCAGCATTTTCTCATTACCTTCCCTGCCAGCAAGTGGGTAGCTATTAGGATTCCAAGAAACTCTCCTAGGTTGTAGCTCGGAGATGCCTGGTAACATATAAATTCAACTTATTGTTGCAGGGTTGTAGGTTTAATGGAAGGACTGATGCTTGTCCAAGCTAGATAACCACTTCTATTTTGTTTCACTCTAGACATGCATGAACACCACCAGACTACAAGGCTTTAGACCACCAAATTCTCATAGTTTAGATATTGGGTGAATATGGAGAATACTAACTACACCAGCAGATGCACAAAACCATGTGATGGCCGACTGCAACTAGTAAAGAAGCTTGTAAATCTATTCTACTAATGCACAGACAAGATGACAACTCTCTAGCATCAGATAGAAAGAAACTTGAGTAACCTATTCAGTGATACATTTAACAATCTAACACTGAGATAGGATGACAACTATCTAGTGATAAACCTCAAAAGATCAAGAATACAGTATATCAAGCACAAGCTTAGAATAAGAAGAAAATGGACAGTGAGTAGTTAAACAGCAAAAGAAGCTTGTATTAACTGAAAATGAAGATGAGACGCTACAAGTGACAAAATATCTACAGTCTCTAGAGGTTGAACCTTACATCCAAATTCCAACCACCAATCATCAACCCTGATTACCTCTTGTTTCTAGGTATTTATAGAGTTTCATTACAAAGGCACTTGACCATTTAGGCATGGAGGGGTCATAATTGACCACCAACTGCATTTAATTGTTTGATGGAGTCTCTGACCGTGTTTGCTTGCTTTAGTCGATGAATTTGATCTGCTCAGGTGCTGCGTTGTCCTCTTAGGCAATTGAAGTGCTCATACCAATGTAGCTCCATAACTGATAAATGCAGTTATAGCGGTGTGCTTGTCCTTTCTCCCCCTTTGCCATATTGTCTGTTAGACATGGTTGTTGAGGATTTACTGTGATTGGTACTGGCAAGCTGGTCACCTTCCTCCTTTGGGCAAACAGACTGGTCAGAGGACATGGACTGCATGGGCGAGTGGACGAATGGAGGAGTGGAAGGATGGCCATTGGATCGGGGAAATGGACGACGGAGATGGATCAGTGGAGGATATCGGCTGAAGTAGGAGAGGGTTAAATTTGGGCTATTAGATCTTAGGTGGTCAGATTGAACAGTGATCAAGAGGCAAAGTTATGTGGTCGTTAACTGGTGGGGCGGCTTGATTAGCGGTAAACGGTATTGATAGCACCACTTTCGGGCCCTGAGTGGTAAAAGGACAAGACCGTGCAATTCCACTTAGTGATGGACACGTAGCAGCAGATGAGAGAAAAAAACCGCTCTCATCGCGCGCTAACGTTCCATCACTTTGTTGACGCAATAAGTGTGAAGGCCGTCTGATCTTGGCGGAGATGATCAGACGGTTGGGATTATGAAAGCAGGTTATTATATCGAGCACGATGAGAGCCATTGTATCAGCGGGAGGAAATCAATGATGGGGAAACAATGAAAGGTCTTAGCAAGCGCGCGAGGGCATATAAGAGGGTTTTATGATGTCTTGGGCTTTGCACTTGGGGCCAAATCTAAAAGGAGTTATTTGTCAGGTTTAGAGAAAAAACAAAGGAAACAGAGATGAAGGGAGAATGAGCGGGGTAAAGGAAGGAAGGAGAAAGTGACAAATGTGAGATTTCTTTGAGCGTAACCAATCCAACCAAGCTTTCCCCTGACCTTAAGAAACAACATTGTATAGCAGAGCCAACACTGTCTCCTTCTGGGGATGAGATCCTCCCTATGAGGTCTCAAGAACCATAGACCACTGCCTTATCATACAAAAACCAGGTCAGTAAAAATTTCTAGTGTTCCATTGGGCATGGAGTCTAATTAGGCCTACACTAAAACCTGATAAAACAACATATTTGCAAAATTAAATCTTGAAGACCTTAAACAACCTAACATTTCAAAAATCGCCCATTAACTGGGCCATCCAAAACTGTCTCTCCTTCCACACTTTTCAGCATGAAAGTATTGTTCCCATGAATCTGAGAAATGACAAAAGGTCCAGTCCACAGAGCATCGAACTTCCCATGGTTTCCTTTCTTCTCCTTTAGTGCATCCCACTTAAGAACTAAGTCTCCAACTTGAGAACTATCCATTTTTGCCTTTCTGTCAAAGGCTTCCTTGATCTTTTTTTGATGTGCCGCAAACCTTTCAACCAACTGATCTCTGATTTGATGGACTTCTGTCAAGTCACTAATCCTCCTTGCCATGTCATCCTCTCCATTCTGCTCCTCCTGCAAGAAATTTTCCATAGGGAGGGTTCACTGAATTGGGAATATAGCCTCAGTGCCATATACCAACTTGAATGGAGAATTCCCTGTGGATTTCTTGGTGGTTATCCTATCAGCCCACAATGCATATTTTAGCTTGGAAGCCCAGTTCCTTTTATTGTCTTCTAGCAGCTTCTTGATTATCCTTATCAGGCTCTTGTTGGATGATTCTGCCAGACCATTACCTTGAGGGTAATATGAGGTGGAATGAACCAACTTAATGCCCATTGAGTCACACATATCCACCAACTCTTTTGCCTTGAAATCTATTGCATTGTCTGTAACCAATTTGTATGGACAACCAAACCTGGTGAAAACATTTTCTGTCAAGAACTTCATGACCACATGGTGATCAACTTTCCTGGTAGGGATGGCCTCAATCCATTTAGTAAAGTAGTCCATGGCTACTAGGATCCATTTGTGCTGGCCACTGGAATGTGGATTAATTTCCCCAATAAAATCCAAACCCCACTGCTGAAAAGAGCCACTGAAATGTGTTGGCTTTAAGGGCAGGGACTTTAACTGTTGTTTTCCTTCAAACCTCTGTCACCTGTCACAAGATTTTACAAATGAAAAGACATCAAAAAACAAGGTGGGTCAATAATACCCAGCTTTGAGAATCTTGTGGGCTGTGGTTTTCCAATAGTGATGTCCTCCACAGATGCTGGAATGAAACTGATGCATGACCTCCACAGATTTTTCTTTGTCCAGGCATCTTAAAAGAATTCTAGAGGGATCCCTCTAGTACAACAAGTTTTCATGAATGCAGTACTTGGCTGCTCTGAGCTTAATAGTCCTAGCTTGGCTTGAACTAAGGTCTGTAGGAACTTCTAGCTTCAGTAAAAATTGAACTATTGTGGAATACCATTCACAAGAAGCTAGATTTTTAACCAATGACTGGTCATGTTCTACTTTTGGTTATTTTGTCTGTCCATCCCCTGAATTTGTGCCTATCTAATTCATGTCTAGAATTTTGCAATTTTCTTCAGCCATTAGCTTGGCAAGGCCTTGCCCTCTGACAAGCTTAGTGGGCTTCAATTCTATGTTGAATTCAATAAGCTTTACGATCCATTTAGCCCTCCTTCCATTAGCATCTGGCTATGTTAGGATGTCTTTTACTGAAGTAGAGGGCACATATGCAATTACCTTGGAGTGCTGGATATATATTCTAAAAGCTTTCAGGGATTTGATAAGAACATAGGCCTGTTTTTCGATGATGTCATACCTAAGTTCAACATCCCTTAATGTTTTGCTAAATAATGCCATTGGATGCTCTAAAACTTCACCATCTTTCTACAATAAGACTGTTGCAAGGGTGTCATCTGAAGCAAAGGAGAAGATATGGAACTCCTTGTTATAGTATGGGCTGATCAAAGTGGGAGCTTCCGTAATAACCCTTTTGATGCCTTCAAAAGATCTTCTCATTGCATCAGTCCATTTGACCTCAGATCTCTTTTTCAACATGGAGGTGATGTGTTTTACTAATTCTAAAAAATTAGGAATAAACCTCCTTACAAAGTTTATTTTGCACAGAAAGGATTGGATGTCCTTTTTTGATCTAGGTACAGACAACGTCTGTATTGCTCCCACTCTTTCTGGGTCAATTTTGACACCTGCAGTAGAAACAATGTGTCCTAGCAGCTTGCCCTCTTCTAAAGCAAACTGTGACTTCTTAGGATTCGCTAATATCCCAAACCTCTTGCACTTCAGAAACACCTTCTTTAAATGCTGTAGATGATCTTGATGGCTGCTGGAGTATACTGTTATATCATCTAGGTAGACAAGGACAAACTTATCCTTCTCTCCTACAAATGTTATATCCATAACCCTCTGAAAGGTGGCTCCAGCATTCATCAGCCCAAAAGACATCTTGGAATACATAAAAGTGCCCCAAGGAGTGGTGAATGCAATCTTTTCTTGGTCATTTGGATGTACAACAACCTGGTTATACCCTGAAAACCCGTCCAGGAAATACATCACTTTGGCTCTTGAGACTTTCTGCAAGAAATGCTCCATCTTGGGTAGAGGATAATTATCTTTCTTAGAGCATTTGTTCAGGTTCCTGAAATCAACGCACAACCTAATTTCTCCACTCTTCTTCCTCACCACTACCAAGTTGGCTACCCACTTCGAATATCTCCGGGGGACTATGATTTTGGTAGCCAACAACTTTTTAATTTCTTTTTCAATTAGAGGAAGGAGTAGGGGATTTATGGGTCTCAGCTTCTGCTTGAAAGGAATGGTGTCTTTCTCTAATGGGATCTTATGCTGGATGGTCTTTTTGTCATAAGTTTTAAGGTCATTGTATTCCTAGGCAAAGACATCAGCAAACTGTTTTCATCAAGGTGCAGTACTCAGAACTTTGAGCAGCAAATAGATGGGTAGACAGATTTATATACTTGGGATGATCTGGACCCCCTATATTATGCCTATTGACTACAGATTGATCTTCTTTTTGGGCAGCCTTATGAGGTACATTTTTATGGTCAAATAGCTTCTCTAGGGAGCTAGGCCTTTAGGTATATAATTGCTAGGCAACTGAACAATGTTGTCTTTGCCAATTCTGTTCTTTAGCTGGCGCTGGGGGCATTCCTCAAGGGTTTCATTCTCTTGATCAATTTTCATTTCAGAGAATTCATCAATGACTTTCAGGAACCTATTTACTTCATCGTCATCCTCAAAGACTTTCCAATGTTAGACATTATCAGGTAAGGATGGTCTATATCTCATCTAGACTTTATAAACCAGTTTAGGGGGCATGGGAGGGATGAACATGCTAGCAGACACAACAAGGGAATCAACAAGCTAATTTTTGACTCTAGGGATATATGAGATACAAAAACTATCAAAAGAGTCTTTAAGTCTCCATACCTCATCCATGTATGCTTTCAGCCTTGGGTGCGTTGCTTGGAACGTTCTGTTCACTTGCTGAATGATCAGAACAACATCTCCAAACACCTTTATATTTCTGATTCCTCTATCTTTGGCAGCATTTAGGCCCAATATCAGAGCCTCATATTCCATTATATTGTTGGTGACCTGAAAAGTCAGCTTAAAAGATAGATGTGTACTTTCTTGTTTTGGAGATACCAGCACCACTCCTGCTCCTACAGTTTCTTTTGAGCTGGCTCCATCAAAGAACATATCCCAAGCTTGTGTCCCTCTTTCCTCCAGGGCCTGGCCTATTGTTTTCTTAATCTGCATGGAGGCCCTCTGAGATTCTTCAATTTGGAGAATATATGCCCCAAATTCAGTGTCCACAGCGTAAACAGGATGATTAGTGGGGTTCTTCTCATCACTGATGATATAGGCCAGTTGGGCTTCTTTGTATAGTCTTCTGCTTTCTCCTCCAAAAACTAGGATAGTGGCATAAGATAAGTCATTTTGTAATGTCCCACCCAGTCTCTTAATCCACCCTCTGGACAACAGCATACCAAACTTAGGGGGAACATCTACTACCACAATGTCCATCATCATGCTCTTCATAGGCAGCTGAGTTAGGGTGATAGCCAAGTCTTTGATCAATCCCAGACATTTCACCTTCCTTGAATCAAAGGAGAATAAATCATGATAGGGTCTGGTGATATCAAGGCCTAACTCTTCCATGATAGCTTTAGGCATCAGATTATGGCTTACTCCTGTGTCCAACAGACAGTTATGGAGGATCTTGTCGTGAATGGTCAAGGAGACATAAAATGATGTTTAGTCATTGGGTTGAGCACAACTGCAGGTTTATCATCTTGTAAATTAACATGGTCAGTGGAGGTTTGTGCGGCCTTCAACTCAAGGGCATCTAGGATAGGCTTTCTAAAAACCTCACTCTTTACAAGTTCAATTAGAGGCACTGATATTTTAAGTTTCTGGAATTTTGATCCAAAACTAAAAGGGAACGGGGACTTGTCAGGGCTTCTTACCTCTTGAGCTGGTGCTTTTAGGATGATTGGATCAGTTGCTGGTCTTTTTGTTTGTTGGTCTGCTGCTCTGTGGGGACAATAGCTCTTTGGGCAGGATTCTCTTTGGCATTACTTGTTTTTTACCTTAGGTTATATCTTTGTTGGTCCTTAGTCTGCAGAACAACCTCTTTGTCCCACTCCTAACTGGTCTGGTCCTAGAGTAATGACTCTTCATAGGAAGCCAATGTCAAAAAGGCAGCACTGCCCTTGTCTTCCATGTAGTGAATCTCATCCTCTTCATCAAACTATTCCTCCTCCATGACTACATTCTGGAAAGGAGTCTTAACCTTTTGTTCTTCACTGGCCTCTTTACCCCTCTGAATGACCTGCAATTGATCATCTGCTCTTCTGAATGGATTTGGATTTCTAGAAGCAAATGTTTTAGGTAGCCTTGCTTTCCCCGAATTCTGCTCAACCTTCAGTTTGGATATTTCAGCAGCCAACGATTCTATCATTTTAGTCATCTAATTTGGGTTTTGAAGATGAAGTAGAGGAAGAAGAAGCCTCACCTCGCTGCCTACTTATATCAGCATGGCTCTTGAGTTTTTCTGCAGCCATGATATTGGATTCCACCTCTAATGCTGCATCTTGCATTTCAGTTAGAGTGGCACATCTTCTTTCTCTTAATAACAAGCAGAAATCAGAATCAAATGCATTGGCATAAGTGAGTTTGGCAGAGGTGGGGGTAGGCTTTACTTCAGCTGGTATCTTGCTATACATACGATTGAATCTTTTATTAAAATTAGACAATGATTCCCCATTTTCCCTCTTGAGGTTTCCAAACTCAATTTGGTAATATAGTAGGTCTTTCTTATCTCCCCAATGCTTTAAAAATACATCATCTAATGCTTCAATGTTTGCTATAGACCTAGGGGTCAGCTCTTTGAACCACTTTCTAGCCTCTCCATCAAGACTTTGGACAAATAACCTCATCCACACATCATCCTCACTGATATATAGGTTATCAACATAACCATAAAAAAACTCAAGGTGATCTTCGACTGTTACTCCTTTTGTACCAGTGAACTTAGACATATATTTCTGATACTCTCCTGTAGGCATGGCATTCAAAGGAACAGGCAGGACTAGGTGTCCGTACCTAGCAGCTATGATTCTTTCCATTTTGGTAGGTGCTTATTGGCCTGCCATGACTGGGATGGATGGAAGGGTAATGGTGGTTTGGATGACAGAAGGCTGAGAAATGAATGACAGGGTTGAAGGAAACTGAAGAACTATAGGGGAGGTTTTCTTTGGACTGAGATCCAAAGGGGAACTTATTAAACAAGGAGCTTTATGAATCTCTAGAAATATTTCTTCACTAATAGTGCTAGGATCTATATTTTCAACATATGCATGCTCAACTACAAGCCTTTCCTACAGAGATGCATAAGATTGTTTAGGCTTACCTGATCCTGATGCTCCTTTTCTTGATATCTTGATTTGCTTGACAATCTTCTTAGGGTCAGGCACTAGATCGATTGGTGATTTCTGAGGATTTCTCCGAGTATGCCTCACAAACTGAGCCATAATTGTTATGTGGAGTCACCAAAGGTTGGTCCTCCATTAGAGTCGCCAGATAGATGATTACAACCAAAAATGTGTCCAAACTTTGTCTATCATCAAAGCTGGATTTGTGTCGTTCTCCTAGGGAAGTTGAGATTCAATCTCCTCTCCCCGACAATGGCACCAATTATGTTAGGATTCCAAGAAACTCTCCTAGGTTGTAGCTCGAAGATGCTTGGTAACATATAAATTCAACTTATTGTTGCAGGGTTGCAGGGTTAATGGAAGGACTAATGCTTGTCCAAGCCAGATAACCACTTCTATTTTGTTTCACTCTAGACATGCGTGAACACCCCCAGACTACAAGGCTTTAGACCACCAAATGCTCATAATTTAGATATTGGGTGAATATGGAGAATACTAACCACACCAGCAAATGCACAAGACCATGTGATGGTCGGTTGTAACTAGTAAAGAAAATTGTAAATCTATTCTACTAATGCACAAATGGGATGATAACTCTCTAGCATAAGATAGAAAGAAACCTGAGTAACCTATTCGGTGATACATTTAAAAATATAGCACTGAGATAGGATGACAACTATCTAGTGATAAATCTCAAAATATCAAGAATACAGTATATCAAGCACAAGCTTAGAATAACAAGAAAATGGATAGTGAGCAGTTAACAACAAAAGAAGCTTGTATAATTCGAAAATGAAGACAAGACGCTGCAAATGACAAAATATCTACAGTCTCCAGAAGTTGAACCTTACATCCAAATTCCAACCACCAACCATCAACCCTGATTACCTCTTGTTTCTAGGTATTTATAGAGTTTCATTACAAAGGCACTTGGCTATTTAGGCATGGAGGGGTCATAATTGACCACCAACTACATTTAACTATTTGATGGAGTCTCTGACTATGTTTGCTTGCTTTAGTGGATTAATCCGATATGCTTAGGTGTTGTGTTGTCTTCTTAGGCAATTGGAGTGCTCGTACCAGTGTAGCTCCATAACTGATAAATGCAGTTATAGGGGCGTGCTTGTCCTTTCTCCCCCTTTGCCATACTGTCTGTCAGACATGGTTGTTGAGGATTTACTATGACTAGTACTAGAAAGCTAGTCACCTTCCTCCTTCGAGCAAACAGAGTGGTCAGAGGACATGGACTGCATGGGCGAGTGGATGATATGGATGAGCGGAAAGGATGGCCATCGGATCGAGGAAATGGATGTCAGAGATGGCTCGGAGAAGGATATCGCTGAAGTAGGAGTGGGTTAAATTTGGGCCATTAGATCTTAGGCGGTCAGATCAAATGGTGATCGGGAGGCCAAGTTATGCAGTCGTTAACTGGTGGGGTGGATTGATTGGCGATAAATGGTATTGATCACACTGCTTTTGGGCCCTGAGCGGTAAAAGGACAAGACCGCGTGATTCCACTCAGTGATGGACACGTAGCGGTGGATGAGAGAGAAAAACCGCTCTCATCGCGTACTAACATTCCATCACTTTGTTGACGTGATAAGTGTGAAGGCCGTCCGATCTTGGTGGAGATGATCAGATGGTTGGGGTTGTGAGAGAAGGGTATTATATCAGGCACGATGAGAGCCGTTGGATCGGTGGGAGGAAATCAACAATGGGGAAATGACAAAAGGTCTTAGCAAGCGCGCGAGGGCATATGAGAGGGTTTTATGATGTTTTGGGCTTTGCACTTGGGGCTAAAGCTAAAAGGAGTTATTTGTTAGTTTTAGAGAAAAAAAAAAGAAATGGAGATGAAGGGAGAATGAGTGGAGTAAGAAAGGAAGGAGAAAGTGACAAATGCGAGCTTTCTTTGAGCATAACCAATCCGACCAAGCTTGCCCCTGAACTTAATAAACAACATTGTATAGAAGAGCTAACAGTAGTAATGTGAACCCCTTTGTTCTGAATGCTAGTGATGACATACCCTCTCTGCTTTTTCTCCAAGTTGTATTTCTTTTTTATGGTTTCTACAATCGTCAAGTCACCACCCGTGCCGATTATTTCCGTGGGTTCCCTTCCCTCGCAAGGAAGCTGAGAGATCCTATGAATGAGTTCCACTTAGTCTTTTGATGTTTATTCCATCTCGGTGCAGTTGTCACATGTAGCGCCCCTATTTGCGTACCATGCCACTTCCGTTCTGGTATCACCTTTTCATAGTGGTCTATGAATCCCTCCATGTTCACTACACCCTCATCGGTTGGCAATTCCCTTGCTTCAGTCCTTATGTGTCGCAACGATCTAATCATCATATTAAAATTTTAGAGTTATTACTTCATGCAATCGATTCTTCCATTGCTCTATCTCTTCATCAGAATCCGATGTGCAGGAACTATTGTGCTCCCATGAGATTCTCCCGTCTTCTGTCGGATTTACCCTGTCCTGGTCTTGCATGGATATCTGGTAGATGCAGTCCATTTCATCCTCACTGTCCTCATCGCACACAGGTTCAGTGTAGCATGCGCCTTCAACTGGGTCCAGCGGAACTACCACATGTAGAGAATTTTTCTCGAATATCATTTTCCGCCTCTTCAGGTTGATGACTCCATTCATGTCTATGGCCCAGTCTATCCCTCATAGTGTGGGGTAAGGATTCTTGTCATCAACAATTTCTATTACCTCAAAGTCTATTTGAGTACTGACGCCTTCAATGTCGACTGTCACCACTTGCAATCTTCCCATCGGTAAAATATTTTTTTGGTTGGCCATCCATAATTGAATAGGAGACTATTGCAGCACGGGCCTGCCCATGCATTCCCATGTCTATTTTGGCAATACATTCGCATATGACTCTAAATCCAGGATGACCTTATCCATCTCATACTCACCAATTTGCACCATCATTCTCATTACCCATTCGGTACGCAGAGCATTCTTTCCAAGTTTCTGGACCACACATGGCTCTCCTGACCCTACGCACCTAGTGATCAGCTCTTGTAGTCCCTTTACTGCCTTATTATCACGTAGCAACTTCATACATGTCTCTAGAGAGGTAGTAAGCATAGAAGGATCCATTCCTGGCTCAATTTGATCCTTACTACCTGAAGTAGAGGCTTCTATGAAGCTCTCCTTAGCTTCCTTAAATGCTTCCTTCACATGTTCCATCTCAGACTTAGGTTCCTTTGCAGGAACCTCGTGAACCTTCGAATCTTCTCTGGGTTGTTTCCTTTATCTTCCCCCATAGTTGTGCCACTTCTGAGTACCACGTTTACACTAGGGTCCTCTTCGCATGGTTCAGACCTCATCATTTGGATATTTTGAGTTGGAGTAGGCTGTAGTACCCCTTTCTCACCCATTTCGGCAATCAACGTTGGACAATCTAACATTTCATGGTTAAACTTCTCACAATATGGACAAGATATTCTCGTCGTGTTGGTACAATCGCGAGCGTAATGCCTCGACCCTCCACAATTATAACAGATCAGCTATCTATGGCCCCGTCCAGGTCCCATCCCTCCTCTCCCTCGTCCTCATCCTTGGAATCCTCCACGTGGCCCTGCATGTGGATCAAAACCTCACGTTTTAGTCTGCGTTTGATAGGCTGGGGTCCTATCCATCATTATCTCATAGCTTCGACACGTTCGCTCATCATGACCCACTGATCTACAAAAGTTGCAATACATTTGCTATAGAGTTTGGGTATACTTCTGCAATAGGTGATAGTTGTCTGTTGCATGCTTTCCTCCTACTGGACAAATCGCGCACCAGAGTGTGGGCATCGCACTTAGCCCTGCTTGTACTTCTAGTCTTAATGGCATCAATCCCCCCCCGGCCAAGTAGTTCACAAATACCGGACAATGATCCTTATCGTGATCCTAGCCTTTACATTTTATGCACCACACCTCTTCACGTGCTTCTGGCCAAGGTGCCTTATTCTGTTTCAGAATTTGCATCTCCAAGCATATATTTTGTAGTTGTGCATGGATTTTCCGAACTCCCAACCCAGGATCCTGTATTGGAGTCTTATGCAATCTCATCGCTATCTCTAATGCTTTAGCCTGAGTTGAGATCTTCTACTGTGACAGTGTCGTCCTCAGATGTGGTGTCAAAGATGCCACAAACCACGCGCAGTGCTGTGCATTCATCAGCGTCATGTTAGCCTCACAGATCATACTCATTAGTCTCTGATCTAGATCCCAAGGGGTCTCACCCGACAGCATCATGATCTCCTTGAATCTGATGATCGACTGCGTCTCTGATTTTGGCCGGCTAAATTCTTTGTTCAATGTATCCTGGATCTCCACTATACCGACATTTGGATGATCGCTAGAGTGCTTTTTGTACCACGTCAATGCACGATCTTGCAGTGCACTCACCAAAGTAGCCTTTTTAATGTTATCATCCATAATTCCTTCACCTTGGGTGATGTAGGCAAAGTGGGGGATGGCGTGGATGGAGGTGGTAACAGTGGAATGCGTTGCTTTATCAAACAGACCACTCTTCTCAGAGAGAACCCTGCAAGATCCTCCTTGCTTTCTCATGAAAGTGAAATTAGGGGACTATTCTCTAATCCTTTGGTCCCTCAGTAGCCTCTTCCACTCCACGTTACCCCAGACATCAATGGATTCACATAACCCGATTTTCACATAACAACATTTTAATCCAGGTATTCAATCATTTGATGTACTTACCCCGCGGTCCCTTGAGAAAACATCTTTCCACTTCTCTGTAACTCACGGTTGTGTCTATCGTGAACTCAGTGATAAACCCTCCTATTATCCGATCCAGCCAATGATCTACCATCCACACGATTTTATCTTCAGATGCCTCTAGCCTGCGCACCAACTCTAGAGTCCACACTATCGATTGATCGAGTCTGTACCTTCCCAGATTGTCAGCTAGCCTCACGATCCACTCATACAGTTCTAACGAGAAGGTCACAAAGAAGATCTCGTGGATCTCCATATATATGCAGTGATCCAACCACCTCTCCTTAGATATTTGTGGGTTTTTGTTTTCCTGTACCACAAATTCGTGCCGCTTCTGATCCAACCAATCTTCAATCTCTTTCTTCATAGGGTTCTAGTGTTCCAACATCAGACATCCCTTAGGCAGATCCCAATCCTAACAAAGGAACCATTTGTTGGCTTATTGGGGCCTGACCCAAGTTGAGAAGTGTTTTAGCCAAACAAATATTGCACTTCCGGCCCTTTCAGCAATAGTGCGCAGAGCGCGGACTGAAGTCTCGCCCGAGGTAGTAGAGGAGGGTGCTGGAACTAGGTTTCCTCACCCTAGCGATTTTTTGATGAGGTCTGGAGGTGCAGTGAACCAATCTGCACACTTATGCTAGTTTGCGCAGCAGTCTAGTCTTCGCGAAGAGCCGCGAAGGGGTGTTCCTTAGATCCTTAGTCTTACTGTTGTTATTATAGATCTAATTTATTCTTTAAGGTCTTTAAGTGAACATTTAACAGTTAAACCCAGTGTGTGCAATCATAAATCTTAAATGTATTCATAAAACCATAACATAAGCATAAATACTCAGATCTACAATTAGGTACTTAGTAATTCAGAAAAACTTATCTTTATTAACGTCTTCCATTTAGTACAATCCAATTCCACCCTATCCACATATCTATAGGGGTCCACACACACAGCTGTGGACTCTATCAGGCCTCTGTGCACATGGCTGCAGAGCCTACTCTACCCTCTACTACCCACGACACAGAATTACAGACTCAGATTACTCTTGCTTTCGCAAACCCATACATCAAAGCTATCATCCCAAAAGAACTATCTTGTGATCCTAGATCCCTACTCTATTTATACATTTCCATGGTCGGGGAACCATGGGTAAGCTGACACATTCTAGATTAATCTATCATACTTTTAGGGCGGACTAGCCTTGGACTTTACCCATTACAATTCGCACTTCGCGCACTTCGTGGAACTTTTACCATACTTTTACCCAAAATTGTGGACTTCAAGCCCCAAAACCATTACATGGGGGATCCCAAATAGCTTGCTTGAGGGACATTTGTTTGTATGGATATAGCCGTAAAAGTTGGAGAAATTGTTGTTGATGCTCGATGTGATATTTCACTACTTGAACCTTCTTCTTCTTGATATGTAATTCTATCTTGAGAGTTTGAGGAGTGGTAATTTCTGCCAATGCATTACAAGATATGGTCGGATTCATTTCTTGATGCTTGATGTGATCTTTCACTTCTTGAACATTTTTCTTCTTGATATGTCCTTCTATCTTGAGAGTCTGAGGAGTGGTAATTCTTGCTAATGCTTTACAAGATATGTTTGGATTCATTTCTTCTTTCTATAGGGTTGGTTCTTGGTGTATATCCTCTTCTTTTGACGTTTCTTGTTCCTTTTCTTCCTCCTCTTTACAATCTATGTAAAATAATTTCTTCTCAGCACACTTATGAACTTTAGAGTATTTTCTATCACAACTGTAACAAAGCCCTTCTTCTCTTTTTCCTTCCAATTGTTGTGGTGTAAACCTTGTAGGTTGTGGAAGGCTAGGAGCAATAACGCTTCCATATTTATAGTTGTGAGTCGTAGGATACCTTGTCCCCATAATTCCGTTTTCAACTTTTCTTGCCAACCTGAATGCATTCTCCAATTAATCAAGTTCCCAAAGATGAACCTCATGTTGAATGTTATCCTTTAAAGTCCCTCTGAAGACATCAATCCTTTGCTTCTCTGGAATATCATATACCCTTATATTCAATTTTTTGAAGTCCTCAATGTGCTCTTCCATTGAACCCTTTTGTTTTAGATTTATCAATTGGCTAAAGAAGGTGTTTCTCTTGGCATCCTCATAATGTGCTATCATTTCCTCTGTGAAAATTGAGGTGACAAGTGATTTACGATAACAAAGCCCTCTATACCATACAAACTGATTTGGTTCTAAATATAAAGATGTAATATGTACCTTTTTTAACAGTTGTGGCTCATTTAGATCAAAATATTGCTCCATTTGTAGTATCCAATTTACCGGATGTTTGTCGTCAAACTTCCTCATATTGCTTTTTCTTGATTTTAGGGCTCAATATTGAAATGATTATAACTCTGTAATTTCAGATCTCCAAGTTCTGAAATTGCATCTTGTAGTACCGCTCTGTGTCCTCTTTCCAATTCCAGCAGTTTGATCGAAATTGGATTTTGCAATAAAGAGTTATTCCCAATCTCTGAGGATGACCTTCTTATATACTTTTTAGTAGAGAAAACTTGTACGAAGTACCACATGTTACTGTTTTTACCTTCAAACCTAAAACAATACACAACATATTCCAATCCAACATATTTCTCTAGCTTCTTACGTAATTTCAATTTGATGCTCACAGAGAAAGTTATAATGACTTTCCCTCGCTCACCTATTTGAGATGTAATTCAGGAGCCTACAAAAACCCTAAATGTCTTGGACTGTATCTCCGAAAATATAGTGAAATAAGATATGCAGTTCAAGCCCAAGCTTCACCTTGATTTCAGCTCAAATAGGTTTTAATTTCAAAGTTTGAACCATCGCAGAAAACACATTATAGTGAAAATCCCACGATGGCCTGTTTGAGATGGTAGTATAGAGATTTCAAAAACCCTAACTTCCTTAGATCATATCTCCGAAAATATAGTGACACAAGATTTGCAATTTAGACCTAAGGTTTAGTGTGATTTCGGCTCAAATGGGTTTTTTGTTTTAGCTTTTGAAACGTCGTAGAAAAAATGTTATAGTGCAAATACCACGAAGGCCTATTTGGAGCAACGAAACCCTAGAATCCAAAGCTCTGATACCAAATGTTGTGAAACCAGCTCACAAAAAGATAGATCAATGCCTTAGAAATCAGCCTCTTTGAGGGGGAAACCTCCTTTACATTAGACAAATGAAAAATTCTTGGATGATACAAATGACAAGACCTCCTTTCAATATATAGGAGTCTAAGACTCTAAGGGGTCATAATATAATCAGAGCCGACATAACAATAATAATGTAAGGGCACATAAATAACAATAGTGGGCTTCTATGGGGCACAATAATAACAATATGGGTACTACATGGGCAAAACAATATAATAAGGGGGTTTCACTAATAACAATAAGGGGTTACATTAGTAGTATAGGGACCTAGCAAGGATTCTTTCCCACTTATTGGCTCACCATTTCCACTCTTCTGAACTTGCTCTGCTGCCACAAGTTTCGCTCGAAAGGCTCACCAATAAATGTGTGTGAGGTGAACCTGTTCACTGACATCTTTTAATCCAGGAGAATTATACTCACTTTTACCTTCTAGGTTATCCTCTTCAAGGAAAATTTTGTTGCCATTTCTAATTACAAAGAAAGGAACTTGTAGCCTTGTGCTGCCCAAATCTTGCCTTGTGAAACCCCTTAGCTTATATGAAGAGCGAATTTTGTAGGATTAGATACTCCATCTAACCCCTTGTGCTATCTCAGTCTGTAGTGGATTAATACAACATCTGGGTTTTTGGGTAATCTTCAATTGTAGGATGAATTTATTAATTGTTAGATGTGGAGAGAGTGGGATGGAGCAAGTGAGTGGGAAGGTCTATAGTCTGGCACACTGTATTTCCATGGAGGGCCTATTTTACCTACTAAAATGAGAGGAGGAACGAGTATTATGAGGTCTAGTGGTGGTGATGAAAACTATGAACAAAATCTCAACATATCCCAATGGCTCTTACAGAAGGATGGATTTTTTGGGGCTAATTCGAGGAATTTCAAAGAGCTTTCCCAATGCCTTTGTTTCTCTCCTCCAAACTACTCTGCAATGGATGGGAACTCTCCAAAGCACTGTAAAATACGAGGTATCGTAATATTTGAAGCTTGTTCCATCAATATTTTAATATTTTTACAATGCATAAAACCATGGATTACCATCAGGAATTATAACTTGGATCCTCTATCCACAATGGTTTCCCTTAAATTGCAGTAATGTACATCTTTAGTTCATTAGAAGGTCAACCATGTTTGTTTACCATGCATTCTATATGTAAAATGTTCACTATATAACAATGTGGGATTGCTAGGTTTCTAGTTATGTAGTTGTCTAACCTCTTCAACATTTCGAGTCTAACTTGACACGTATTGAGACAAATGGGATAAAATATGAACAAAGAGGGAAAGATAACTTGATACAAAGACTCTTATGCCATCAAAATGAAACTTACAAGAAAAATTATTCAGGTTATCCTTTGAAAGAAGTCATTCATGCTTGTCCTTTTTTAACACCACTAGTTTTTTAGACACTTATTCATCACTACTTTAGTTGCCACTAGCATGAATTTATCAGTTCAAACTATGATCTCATATAAATTCCCTTCTAGATGTTTGACTTGTGTATCTATTTCTGTTATAAGTCTTGCAGCTAGTAATTGTTTCTTACTTGAAAGAACTCTTTGAGGAGGACACGATCATATCTCTTAGCTATGTTATCTCACCTTTGAATCTGCCAGGGTGATGCCCCATATCTTCACTTAATATTGCAAACACGTGCATTCATGTAGCATTTGGAGCACGTTGAAATATTGCAAACAAAACCAAAGGAGCTTATGTAATGCACATTTTGAAATGGAAGAACTATAACTAATCAAACAACAGTTTTCATGGATTACAATATGATGCATCTCTTTCTATTGTAAGTCCTACAGCTAGCAATTATTTTTTCCTCGAAAGAACTCTTTGAGAAAGACATCACTGTTTCTTTTAGCTATGTTATCTCACATCTTCACTTAAATCTTGCAAACACATGAATTCATGAAGCCTCTCGAGCATGTTGATATATTACAAACAAAATTGAAGAATCTTATCTAATGCACATTTTGAAAATGGGATTTGCAAAAGAAAATGTTGCAGAAGTGACTAACTCTCTCTCATGTAGCTAGTTGTATTCTAAATTTGCATACCCTTCCCACCCAAAACATGTTTAGAATTAGCAGTACCATAGTTTTCTATATGAGAATAAATGCTGGTTTATTTTTAATATATATGTGTATAGAATTATCATTCCCACAACCATTCTGTAGATGTCTAGTTATGACATCCAATCTTGTTGAATGCATTTTTTTTAAGCTTTCCAATTGTCTCTGTCCTAAACCTACTTGGTCAGTTATCTCCTTTAGGGTTAGCATGAGCACCATTCTCATGGGCATACCTCCTTTAGGATCAAATATTGTCTCTAGTGGAACTTTGAACTAGTCCAAGACTTAGTACCCCAGGATAGGAGGATAAGGTGATGAAAAGTATCAAGAAGAGGGGCATGTCCATCATGCTACCCATTTCAAAGATAATATGGTAAAAATAATGTATAATAGGGCTCTCCTCTTCCTCTATTTATATAATAGGACAAGAATCCAAAAATGTAAGTTGAGGCTAAGAATCTACATGTAGCTCAATTTTGTACAAGAACATATGAACTCAATTAAAATCAAAGCTGCATATTTCTAGGATAAATAAGGAGAATATTACAATACTGAGCAACAATACCCCCATCTCTGAGTATCCATGACCCATGATAGCCACTTGTCCTCACTCTAGATTCATTTTCTAATAGTATGTTCTAGACAATCTCTGTATGTTTCACAACACTTGTTCAATGAATCATAAGCACACTGTAGCGAAAGGGTAAATATAAAATTTCTTTAATTGTGTACTAGAAATTTTGTTTCATTAGTGCACCAAAACAAATATTATTAAAGTACTAAGTTTAGAGAAGGATATTTCTTTGAGATTATTGATTCAAAAGGTGTTTCTCTATTCACGAGAAGCACAAATGGCCATAAATTCTACACATGGAGTTAACAACACATCGACACCAACATGAGCCACTCCTTGGGAAGGATGTAACTTCACAGTTTATAAGACAAATTTGCCATGCCTTTCAATTCGATGAGGATCCCTAAAATTTTGAAAAATAGCATAGTTGTTTCCCAAGCCTACATAAAATCCACCTCTATGTCTTCTAAATTTCAATAATAATGTTGGAAAACATCAAAAGCGAGCTTCTTGGTTGAGATAAATCAAGGTCAACCAAATTGCTAAAGTTTTGGCATGGTTGTAAAAAATCATACAAGACTAAATGCTATTCTATAATAGTTTGGAATTTTAAATTGTGAATAGAAAATTCTATAGGAATAGAAATGTATAAGAACACAAGAACACCCCAACGTTCTAGTAGAATCATCTGACCTTTTCAGGATCAAGAGAAAGATTGGTTAGACGTTTACTTTCCACAAGGGAAAAAAAGTTCATTTAAGAATTTGAGAGAACATATTTAGAACAAGGTTGTTGTTGTTCCTTCAATCCCTTGAAAGCTTGGCTTCAAAATAGATGCATCAGAGCTTCCTAGAAGCCTATGATAAGAAAACCCTTTCAATAAGATTTAGCAAGGGTGAATAAAGACCAGTAAGGTTCCCATATTCATTGACAGGGGTATAGATTGTCAAACCAAAAAATGATACCCATTTCCAATTTATAAAAGTCATTGATAACTATAATTATTATCATGGATTTCCTTTAAAAAAATGACCACAATAATCTCAAACATGATTAGGAAAGAGAAACCATTCCCTTTAGATTTATGGAATATGCTACATGGGAGATGACAATTAGATGTCCTTGTGTAGCTGGTATTGAATTTGAACACATAAATACCTTTCAAAACTAACTAGCTCATTATGAAGAACCATCCTTATTTATGAAGCAATAATAACATATTGCTTGTCAAAACTAACTAGACGAGGAGTGATCTTTTATTGAAATTTGACTTTACACCTATTTATTAAGGATAACCATATCTTGAATGTAAACATGCCTTCTAATCCCTATTTGTTTGTTTGTTTTTTGTACTCAAACTTCTAGTCAACATGAATATTTAATACTGGAAATGAAACATCTTTCCACATAATGGAATTCTTGTTTGGCTACTTCACATTTAACACTGGGACATAAATGTCCTACTACACTACATACGTCTTGTTCAACTATTTTAGATTAAGACTCCCTAATGAAATATGCTTGAAATGAATGCAACAAGCCCCCACAACATCCCAATCCATGGAACGGACTTAATTTGGAATTCCTACTAACGACTAAAATATTTTTCTTATTGTATAACAGAAAATCGTTTTTCCAGAGAAACCCAAAACAATATAACCCATGTGAACTGATACTAAATTTGGTTGCTTTAAAGCATTGGAATTGTGCCCCACTACCTTTGGCACTCGGAAGTGTATTTGTAGTTAAATTTGGAATATATAAAGGATGTTGTTGTAAAAATATTACAAAATACCACTTAAGCAAATGTAGTAGACAAAAGAGACTTGTATTAAACAATTATGATCATCACTTGAGAAATGAGCTATGTGCCAGATGTTGATTTTGTAGATTGTCCTCAATACCATATTAACGTTGCACATGCACATATACAAAACACTTATAATGAGACGAGTGACATTTGATATAGTATTCAATGTTTAATTATCAATACACAATGATATCTCCATGAGAGAGAGATGTAAGGTAGACCAGTGCCACTGGAAAAGGCATCCATAAAGAAAATAAATGTGAATTAAATGTTTAAATCACGCCATAAATGCTCGTAACTCAAAAGAACTCAGTATCTTGTAGTGAAAATTTTCTTTCTCCTGTTGGTGGTTGGTACTAGACTTACATTCTATGCTTCTTCAAGGACAACTTCATTAGTGTGAAACTCTTCTTAATGACTTGGGATCCTTGTTTTTATCTTAATTCTTAGTTAGGGATTTGACCTCCTAGATGCTAACTATGTGGCTTGGCATCATTTCCATATCAAACTACACTTGCACATATGTAGAACATTTTTAAAGAGAGGAGATACATCTAATGTATTATTCAATGTGTGTAATTTATTGATACATAATGATTTATCTATGAGAGAAATATGTATTGTAGAGAAGAAACACTTCATAATGCATCCATGAAAAAAGGACATGTGATTTTATTAAATGTTGAAATCACTTTACTTCTTTAAATTCTCATAATACAAACACACTAAGTATCTGTCAATGTAGTTTTGCTAGACCATACTAGCAGATGGTGGAGGACTGATATTATGTGTTACTTGAAAGGCAACTTAATTGGCATGCAAATCTTCTTGGTGACTTGGGGTCCATGGTTTTCTCTCACTACTTGGGTATTTGGGGTTGTCCTTGAATTTCAAATTTATTTTCAATCAGGGGTTCAATGTATTTCTCCCCTAATGAAAGAAGAAAGTACCTGTATAATACACAACATGAACTTTAAAACATTAACTCTCATTTAAGGGTTGAAGAGGGAATATCATAAACAATTGTTTTTGGCTTGTGTTAGAACATTCTCTCACCTTCCAAGCTCTAGTTTTGGTTGAAGAAGGAACATGTCTTGCTTTAAGGAAAATTAGAAGTTGAAAGAACTATGGAGTAAAAGAGTTGGAATCTATTCATAGTTTAGATAACTAATCTCCTTTGGTCCTCAGTATTAAGTATAAGACATTATATGAACACTAAAGCATAAACTATATGATTTAGTGGTTGAAACAAAAATATCACTAAAAAATGTATCTGGTCCTAGTTGGAATATTTTATTGCCTTCTCAACTCCATTTTTGGTTAAATGTGGAAGATATCCTCCATCAAGGGAAACTAGAAGCTAAACGAATTATGAAGTAAAATATTAGAATCCATTCATAGTTGAAAAAACTAAACTCCTTTGATTCTTCAATATCTCATTTATGTAACTTTTTGTTGTTTGCCACTTAGCTTGAGATGAAATTTGAGTTTCTAATACTTTATTTCTAATCGATAATTTTCATCATTGGTGTCTACTGGTACTTAGGAACAATCTAAGGCTATTTTTTTCACGTTGCTACTCACTTTTTAATTTTATTTTCCATTTTATTTTCCACTTTGATAACCAATTTGGCTTATACTAGTTGGTCTTTAACAAAATCATGTCAATTTGGCAGCCAAATTTTTATATTCACAATATTTAATAGTTAAGTAGGTGCACGTAAAATTTTCATGTGCATACAACTATGCATGCCAAGGAAATATGAAACCATGTAGCTTGTATGAAAATGAGCCAATTACCTTATGTGGGGCTGCTTGGTAAGGCATTCTTATCACTATTGGACATTTCAAGGTAGAAGTTCACTGAAGAATTGACAAACATAGGAATGTTTGTATGAATTTTGAATTATAGTATCTCGACTTCTAATTGAAGAGCATATATTAGGATCAAACTGTAAATGTAATTTTATTTCGTACATTTGTGCCAAGTTTGAAGTATTTTGGTTTTCTTAGTCTATTTCGTTTATTTTGGTTTACTTGGTTTCAAAAATTTATTTTTACTGCTTTTTTATGTGTGGCTTGTTGCTTGAGACTTCCTCTAATAAAATATTTTTCTTGCAGCCATGCTTTGGAATGTATGGTTTCAGAGGCCTTGCCACTTCCATGCATCAGGGAGGGTATGTCACAACATTTATAATTGTTGTAATTGGAAAGTTTCCTGTATGAAATTATGAATATTATCTCTAGACTCAAGATTTGAGTTACAATATTGTTTTATTCTTCTTAATAAATTGTTTGTCACGCTGGTTATGGTACCATCAAAGATAAAAATGTCAAATTAAGTTGTTGTGTTGAACATGGAAAAGTACATGCATGTACAAAAATCGAAAGATGATTAGATCTGGAGGGTGTGTATTTTTCATCTCTCATTCTACCAACTTTGGATGAAAAGTTAAAACGTTATATGCATGTGTTTCTCAAATAAATACAAAAAAAGGGTTAATTTTTCCCTTTCAAAATGGCTTGAAATTGGCTAGATCAATGTGGTTGAAGTATACATTACTATTTTTTCACCAATTGTTTGTTTACATACAACATGAAACATAAGGGAGGCCTCACAGGATGAACCTGGAATGCATTCTCATTGGATTTTTACAAACGTATGTGGTTTGAAGTGTTTGTATGTTAATGTTTTATTGCCTCTATCTTTCATTTTGTAGAAGGAATCTATACTTGGAGTCGTGCTCTATTGTGTAAGATTATATGGAAGTGGTTTTTTTCTTGATTATGAAACTATTTAGTTTTGTTGTAGTGATTTAATTGTAGCTTGATTGTCAATTCTAGATATGCTTGTCCATATTTTTGAAAAATAATTTTTTTACGATCATATACTAAGAATTTCAAAATAGACTAAGATATTTGTTGCTATATATAAATGCACTTGTAATGCATTTTACTTATTCACAATTTTGAAAGTAATGCCATGAAGCAATCACACATAGGCCAAGTGGTTATGTATCGTAATATCATTTCCAAGGTTTTGAAGTACTGGAATTAAAAAAATGACGACCGAAGAAACATTTTTGAGAAATGTTATTGATGACAAAATTGTATATTGATCTATAAAAATTATGAACCATTTGAATCAAATGCAAACACAACTAAGAGACAGTGAAACACCAAGGGCATCCTTAATCCAATCATTATAAAGTGTATCCTGGTTAGTGTGGTAAGAAGTCTAAAATTTTAAGGAAATTTCCCTTCATCCTTTAGTTTATTTAAACATTTTGATGAGGATTTGATGTAATTGAGATTCATTTCCAAAATGTTCAATGATAATGCATTTACATTGAGTTTTCTATTATGTTCAAAAGAACTTGGATGATATTAGTATATGTAATTATCGATTTTAATGACTCAATTAAATAATTTTAGTGGTATAGTGGGCACCCGAATTATATATTTTCTTGGAAATTCTTCTGATAGTGGGAACAATTCTCATGTGTACTTTTTTTTTTCTCAAACATATAGCCAATTTCCTCACTCTCTCACACTAAACAAGAGTAAGATATTCCTCTTGGCTCATGAAAAGCGCCATTCAACACTTAGCTCAGGAAGAATGAATATTATGAATATGTCACAAGTGGGATTTAAACCCAGATGGGGAAAATATTGATTCTTCGTGCCAATAACCCAAGCTACTAAACTTTATTGACAATTCTTGTTTGTAATTTATGGAACAAATTTGTGATTTCATTAGGCACCATGATATATTCTACGCAATCAAGGTATTATTTTATTCTTGTAAAATAAATTAAATCTCATGAGCTTATATTATTGTTGAAATATCAAGCTTCGAAGAAGATTTGAGTACAAATTTATAGCTTCTAGGTGAACATTGTTAGAAATATTTTTTCATGTTAGAATTGTTTAATGCTATTAATGGTTTTTGAAATGCCCTTTTCACACATTTAATTTTGTGGTCATTGGAAAATGATGAGTGTAAATATATATTTAAGTTTGAAATATGATGTGTAACTATTACAGTAAAATCCTTGTTCAAGTTTATGGCTTTTAGAAGTTCAAATTTAGGTCATAATTGCTAACAATTGGTATATTAATATAAAAAGGACAATATATAAATATGTAGGATGATATTTAATTAGAATGTGAAACTTATGGTAATTACTAATATAATAATAAAATTCAACGATATATAGGTGTTTATGCATATGTCTTCAATATAATGATTTTTTATGAATAATGTATTATTTAGAAATGTTGACAGGTGCATATATCCAAGTTAAAGTCAAATTATTGGAATGAAGAACAACTTAAGTGTATTTTCAAAGACATCTACTTTCCATATATTCAGGTTGGACTTTTTGTCTTATATGCTATCGTAATAGAATTGGTTGGTTGGAGTTGAGGAAAGGTTTACACTCCTATATTGTTTACTGTTGGAGAAGGTGGAAAAGAGAGGAATTAATAAATAATTAGCCTTATACTTTGAATTACCGCTTATTTCATTTTTAGAAGAGAAACTCAAGATTGATGGTGAAAAGTGGTAATTGAAGAAAGAAGAGAACAATAACATTGGAGTGACGAATGTAGAAAGAGAGAGAGAGAAGAGAAATGGTTTTCTAATACCCTTAAAGCCAATATCCTGCATGATATCTAGACCGATGGTCACATATTTAGAGTTGGGGGATTCACATGCAATGCCTTGGCAACACAATGTTAATGTTTTGAAGCGACGAAACAATATTGCATTTGTAAATTGTAGTCCAACCAATATGAAGTTGGAAATTCATATTGTAATTACTTGACATTTCATATAATATAATTTATGTGGATGAAATTATTTATAGTTATACTTGATATTATTTATTATTTTCATTAACATTTGTTACTTTGCTTTTTCATATTAGATGAACATGCACATTGTATGAAATTTTTTATAATTCAGTAGCAAAATCATACTAACTAATTTAAGATAAATTAATTAGTAATGAACACATGAAATCAATCTAAAACTACTAAATCAGTAGTCTATTTTGATTAAAGATGAGCACAAATAAAATGAATGTACAACGACTAAATTAGTCATATAAAATGATTATTAATGAAAGTAAATGAAATAAATATAAACTACTAAATAAGTCGTTTATATAATGAATATGAAACTACCAAAAAAAGGATAAATGACTATTGTGAATGATAAGTTTCTGATTATAAATGACGACTAAATTTTTCATATATACAACTATTAGTAGCTAATTTAAAGTATCTTATAACATGACCAAAATTTAGTCATATTTCTTTGGTTATTAATTGGTTTCAAATGATGACTAAAATTTACATATATATGAATATTAGTAGCTAGTTTACAGCATCTTATAATGCAACCAACATTTTGGTCATATTTCTTTAGTCATTAATTGGCTTTATCGGGTGATCATATAGTCGTATATTTTTTTTGTGTATTTGGTCATTAATTGTGGCAATTAATGACAAAATTTATGACTAAATATACTAGTAGACGATAAATTTGAGACCATCAATTAATTAATAAGCTAAATATGACTAAATTTTTTTCGCATTATAAGATATTATAAATTAGCCACTATTGGTCACTGACTCAAAAATGGTCGTTTATATGAAAATTTTAGTCCTTTTTTTAGTAACTAATTAGCCATTTTGTACTAGTTTATGAATGTACATTAAAAGTTAGACTGCATTTATTAAGTTAACACAATATAGTTTTTTAGTTATTAGGCATTAAATATAGGGTTCTTGCATTTCTTGAATAATCCTCGGTCTTGGCAATACAAGAAGTGAACCAAGCCAACTAGCCTTGACCAAATACAACCACTCATTCATCCTGGCCGGAAAAGAAGCCTTGAGCTTAAGTTGATATAGAACATATTTTTTTAATTAATTCCACGAAAGTGTCCATGTTTATGAGTAATTCATAGTCACATCATCTACAGATCAACATTAGACCATTAAATGCCATAATCTTAGTGAGATGTTCTTGAGTGTGGGTTGACTAATCGCATAGTGGGAATACTAATATGCATCTCCTGTGTATATCAAAAGAATAAAAGTGCATTATAGAATGCATGTGGGGTCATAAGAGAGGCATCATGTCATTATGATAGGGATATAAATATAAAGGGGTATAAAAAATGTTAATGAAAAAAGGGATACCTACAATATCTAGTGAAAGTAGGGGATTTTTAAATTGGGAAAATGTATTGAGTTAGTATTGGTAGGGGGTTAAATAAAGTGATTTTTAGAGGTATTTTCCGTTACGTAGTCAAATTAAGGATATTGTTTAGGATTCCATGAACACACGTGCTATGTCAAAGGTTCATTAAGTGAAGCCCTCATGTACCCAAGTTTTCTAGGTCTCTAGATCATTTGTTCCAACACAACTCCAGGAATAGTAACTCCACCCATAGATTTCATTGGGATCGAGAGCGTTTTTCCAACCAACGCTCCAAAAATAGTAACTCAAACCACTAAGGGCTCCAAAGTGTTTTTTCAATCAAGGCTTCCAGGACTATTAACTCAATCAAAGTTGTTTAAGGGATTCCAATGTGTTTTTCCAACCAAGGCTTCAATAACTAATAACTCAAACCACAACCATAAGGAACGTGAGAACCAACTAGAAAAAAAAGAGGGAAAACCCACAATACCATGGCTATTAAGGAAATGACAAGGCTCAGGAAAAACCATTATCAATCCAGGAAATCCTGCATGCTAATGACAGATCAATATAGTGAAACAACCATATGCATATGCCATGCATACCAAAACTAGCTTGGAAAACATACATGCAACTCAGTGCCTGCAAATAAAACCTAATGTAGCTATTGATCCTACTATCCTCTTGTGATTTTTTTCTTTTTACTTTTCCTTTTTTCTCCAAATCCAGAGTATGTGAAAATCCTCCAATAGTTTTCTAAGAAATTCTAAGTGTGAAAGAGTATTGGAGAGAGAATAGAAGAGAGCTCCAAGGTAAAACTGAAAAAAGGCTGTGAAATGATTATCAAAAGCCTTTTTATTATTGAGGACGCTATTTAATTCAATTTCGATTATTTTTCTTCAGTGTCCTCCTCACATGCAACCTATGACCTTTCACCATCATTTTCTCCTATTTTCCATTATTTTCATAAATTAAATGCCATTAATGCCTCTTTTCTTTTTCCATTACCTTTGTCAATTTCCATAGCAGTTCATTAATCATCAGTGATCCCCATCACTATGCTTTTTCTTAACATTCAACTTGGAATACATGTCCTATGACCTTCGTCTTATTTTTCCTTTATTAACTTTCTTACATGGTTTTTTAACCAAGGTTGTTACATCTCAACAATGAAATAACACATGCAACCTCTTACCTGCAATGTCCTCTTGATGCAGTTACTTTTCCAACCTTTTCATTTTTCTCCCTTGCTTTCCTTTGCTTGCTTGATTTTCCAAGTGTTTTCTCCCTCTTCCCCTAGAGCTCTATTTATGAAAGTGATCAAAGTTAGAACTAACAAAAGTGGTTATTTGTTTCTCTGATGCCTTTTTATCATTGATGTATAGTCTCTTCCTTTCATTTTTCCATTTTTATTCATTTTCCCTCATTTCCTCTGTAATTTCCCTTGCATGCATATTTATGTATCTTCATCTTACTTTTCTCCTATTTTCATTTATTTCTCATATTAAGTTGTCATTTATTTCCTCTTTTCCTTTTTCAATGCCTTTCCCAATTTCCATAGACATTAATTAACCACAAGTGATTCCCACTATAGTGTCTTTCCCTTCATTAAGCTTGGAATACATGTCCCATGACCTTTGTCTTATTCTATTTAGATGGAAAATCAACCCGAGGTTGTTACAAATCCCTCCTCGTTGGGGGAAAACTATCCTCTATGTTCTGTGACACTTATAACCAACAAAACATACCACCTATAGAGCTTTATAACATAGCTCGATGAAATATTTACAATCACAACTGTCGAAAATCATGAAAGACATGAAAAACATACCACTTATTGGAGCTTTATACAGACAACTTGATGTTGTATTTACAATGACACACACACACACACACACCAAAACTCATTTTCTTCAACCAACAAATAAAGAAGGATATAATGCCCGCATATGATCAACCATCTCACATGTAGATTCATCGGGTCCAAATTGATTCCACTACACTTTAACCTGCTCTATTTCTCTATTTCGAAGCATGAGTTGCCTCCACTACAATATGAATTTTGGCTCTGCATGTAACTCTCCCTCTAATTCCACCTACAATACAGACCAATCAATCACATGATCAACATCCTTCACATATCTCTTAAGCAACAAAACATGGAAAACATCATGGATTTTCACTGTTGGCAGTAGTGTAAGCTTGTAGTCCATTGGTCCAATCCTCGCCAGGATCTCAAAAGGCCTGCAATACCAAGTTTCTAGTTTGGCACATGACCACTCCTCTTGGGCTTGATGCACAAATACACATGTTCGCCAACTTGAAACTCCATGAATGCTCTATGCTAGTCTATATATTTCTTATGTATGTCCTCTTCTACCTTCAAATTCCTTCTAATATCCTACATTTCCTGCTCCATCTTAGCCAATATATCTGGTCCAATAAGGACCCTATTCACAGGGTCACTCCAACTACTAGGAGTATTGCAGCCCTGCTCATATAGAGCTTCAAATGAACTCATCTTCAAGGATATCTTGATACCGAATACTATAAACAAACTCCAATAGTGGAAGATACTCGTCCCACTTCCTTTGTTGATGCATGGCACACATCGTCAACATATCCTCAAGAATCTTGTTAACCCTCTCTATTTGTTCATCTTTCTATGGATGATATGTTGTACTGGAGGCTAACTCTATCCACAAGCTTGCAAATAAATCCTTCAAAAACTTGTAAGTGAACTTGGCAACTTTGTCTAATATAGTCCTCTTGGGAACTCCATGCAACCTCACTATCTCCCTTATCAATATATGAGCCACTTCACTAGTTGAATTAGTAGACTTCGTCGCAATTAATGAAGTGATATACCTTTCTCAACCTGTCAACCACAACCATGATTAAATCATGCTTCTTTTATGTGCTCAGAAAAACTATAATGAAGTCCATGGAAATGAACTCCAATTTCCATTCTAGAATTGAAATAGGCTGCAATAGACTAGGTGGATACTTGCATTCAACTATGATCTACTGATAGTCCAAGAAAATTAAAACAAAATAAGCCACCTGTTTCTTCAAATTCAGCCAATAGTAGAAATTCTTAACATCTGCCAAAGTTTTCTAGCATCCCGGGTGGCCTAAATATTGCTTGACATAAAAATCTCTCAAGATAATTTTCTTCATCTCGCTACTACTTGGCACATAAATACCACTCCCAAACCTAACTAAGCCATCTACTATAAGGTGATTCTCCTCATCCCTATCACCTTCACCCTGTTGTTGCAATATCTGCTTCAGTTGTTCATACCTCTTATTATGTTTCCCTTCCTGGAAGATCTGCTCCTGCAAATATGTCCCATAAGAGCTGACAGTTGAAATATGATTCACCTGCACTCTCCCACTAAGAGAATATACAACCTTTTTCTCTTTTCCCTTAATGTACCTAATCTCAAAATCAAACTCGTTGAGGGTATCAATCCATATAGCTTTCCTTGCATTCATATTGGGCTCCTTAAATAGATACCTCAGTCCATTATGTTCAATCATCAAGATGAACTCCTCCCAAGAATATAATGTCTCCACATCTTCAATGCATGAAGGATGGCTACCAAATCAAGATCATGAGTCACGTAGTTTTTCTCATGCTCATTCAACTTTCTTTATTCATAGAAAATAACCTGCCCTTCCTACATCAAGAATCCACCAAGTCCTTCCTTACAAGCATTTATACAAACCAAAAAATCCTTATCAAGATTCAATATTTAGAAAAATATCATTTGTAAGCAATTGATTTTACTGCACAAAAATAGCTACACACTCTTCAATCCATTCAAAATTCTTTCCTTTCATTTGCAAATATGTGATACAATAGCAAATCTTTCTAAATTTCCTGATGAATCATCTGTAATAACCTGCTAGTCCCATGAATGATATGACCTCATCCACATTCCTCAGAGCTAGCCACACCATGATAGCCTTAATATTTCCTAGTTCCATTGTTATCCCATCATTAGAAACAACATGTACCAAGTAATGAATTTGATTCTAAAAGAATTTGCACTTTTTGACCTTGGCATAAAACTGATTCTCTCTCAACAATCTCAATACCGCTCCCAGGTGCACTGCATTCTCCTCCTCATTCTTTGAATATACCAATATGTCATCAATAAATATTATCACAAATTTATCCAGGTAAGGGTAGAACACACTATTCATCAAACACATGAAGGTGGCTGAAGAATTTGTAAGACCAAAAGGAACCACCACAAAGTCATAACGCATATAGCTCAACAAAATGCAGACTTGTAGATGTATTATTCTTTGATGTGCACCTGATAATATATTGATGTTATATCACTCTTCAAAAATATTGCATCTCCCTTCAACTGATCAAACAAATCATTGATCTAAGGCAATGGATACCTGTTCTTGATAGTCACATTGTTCAATTGCCTGTAGTCAATTCATAATATGGGATTACCATCCTTATTCATTACAAATAACATTGGTGCAACCCAAGGTGACACAATTGGCCTTATGTATCCCTTATCAAGAATTTCCTTGAGATGCAACATCAGTTCCACCAATTTTAGAGTGCTCATCATGTAAGGTGCCTTAGATGCTAGTGTTACACCTAGTACTAACTCAATAGAAAATTCCACCTCCCTATGAGGTGACAAATCTGGAATCTCTACATGAAACACATCCTGAAACTGCTGCATACTGAATCTCTACAAGATACTTCCTCAAGAATTAATCATCCTCATATTCCTTCCCTTTATCACTGGAAACATGTATTGAAAACAACAAACATCCTTTTTTGCTACTGTGCTTAGGTTGTATAACTCCAACAATTCTCATTGATGTAAGCTCCTTTTTTCCCTCCAAGATTTTCTTTTCTCCATCATCATCTAGGAAATCAAATGCCTCGTCAAATGAATCCACCTTAGTCCATTGAATAAACAACAAGTTCATGCCATAAAGAATTCTATATGAACGCAAAGGAATCACATTTAGATGTGTTAATGTAGGCATACCATTAATATCCAATGCCTAATATGTCACCCAATGACACTCTTCTCTTGGCTTGTGTAGCCAACTACACCAACCAATATTTTGCATGCACTTCTTTATTCAACTGATACTGATCCACCAGGTGAGGACTAATATAGCTATGATTCTATCTAGGATCAATCAAAATAGAAACAATTTGATCACAAATCTTAGCTTCCATTTCGATAATGGATGCATGATGATCTGCTTTCCTATTATTGATTGGTGCATAGATCTAGAGAATTATTTGGCCTACACCCCAACCGTTTGTGCCTCCTGAGCATTGTAAATATGAGGCTTGCCACCCTGATGTGATGGGAA
The DNA here is from genome assembly GCA_000404065.3 of Pinus taeda. Lineage (NCBI taxonomy): Eukaryota > Viridiplantae > Streptophyta > Pinopsida > Pinales > Pinaceae > Pinus > Pinus taeda. The sequence continues at coordinate 80,537 of APFE030968917.1, forward strand.
ATCCCTCATGTGATGCTTTCCACCATGATTCCAAGACCTCAAAGGTTTCCTGCCATTTCCTTTATTATGATGCTCCTTAGGTTGTGACCCATGTCTTCTCTCAACAACGTTGAACTTCTTGTGAGGTCCCATATTTTCCTTGTCACCTACCTCCTAAGATCTTCCTCACTTCTTAGACCATTTTCCTTTCATCTTATCATTGCATTTCTAGTCTCTCTTGAACTCAGGCTTGTGATTTGACTTCTCATAACATTGCTTCAATTTTCCAATGAATTTATCCAATAACCAAGGCTCATCATACCCAATCTGATCATTTAATGCTAATGGCAGTCCACTGATGAACCTTTTGACCTTTGCTTTCTCATCCTTGAATTAGGGTACATACCTCAACAACTCTATAGATTTGGTTGTGTACTCTTCATATATCAGGGAACCCATCTTGAGCTCATACAATTCCTTGACATTTACATCGTAATACGTCATAGATAGGCACTTCTTCTTGAAGAGTCTTTCAAAATCATTCGAAATTAGCTTCTCTCCCCTGACTTCTCTAATGTGTTTAACATTAGCGCACCAACTATTTTCTTTTCCCTTAAGGTTGAATGTGGATAACTTGGTTGTCATGTTCTCTGATTAATTATGCAATATGAATAATTTATTCATCCCAAGAAGCCATGCTTTTGCATCCTCTAATTTCTTCACTTCCCCATCAAAAGTAGGAGGCTTGGCTTTCTTGAATTCTTCTAGAAAATATCCCATCTCATGATATTGGGAGATTGGTGGCCATGATGATGTTGTCTATCAAAACCAGAGCTAGAACAAAATCCATGAGTGATAACCCTCCTATCAAGTGTGTCCAAGGATATGCCACATCTCATTGTATCATATTTTTCCATCCTATCCTCTTTCTACAATGTGCTTCCATCTGCACCATTTTTATTTTTTTCATGTCCCTAATTGATCCCTAGCTATCCCTACTACAAATTTGAAAGGCTCTAAAGAATCACTACATTAAAATTAGCTTGCTTTTTTTGAGCTCTAGTAAGCCTTTCTTATGCCTCAATCAACCGCTCATTATCTTCCTTGTGACTCACAACTTTTTCCTTCAAACTTCTCAATGTGGCTGCCAAACCAAGAGAATGTCCCTCTACCTGTTGGTCAAATTATCTCTCCTATCCTACCAATGTCTCTTTTGGCCTATATGGAGAGTCATATAAAATGTACTCCACTATTGTCCTCTTCATCTCTTGTCCTTATATTTCCTATAACATTCCATTGTTACCTATGTAAAACATAATAAAAACCATACATGAAGGTATCCCAGGGGACATTATTGCATCTGCAAAAGACAATCCAAATTATAACTATAAAACATCACCATATCAACTTATACATGGATATCATAAACATAAAAATAAATAGCTAACATGCACACGTGATAAACATATAAACAATTGACATACATGCATAACAATCTAAATTTATCCTGAGGTCTAGTGCTACAACCTCACTCTGCTATGACCTTGTAACTACCCCATTCCACATTTACCCTCTTTTACAAGCTCTCTAGGTAAACAAGAATTGAGAGTTACTATGATGTGACCCAACATCTAGGTTAAAGCTATGGAAGTGGGTTCTATTAACTAGAAACTTACTGAAGCCTCTTAGGAACACTAGATCACCTAAGTGATAGACCACAACTCCTGGTGACGAGACCCTAAAATGGAACTTCTTTTTAACAGGATTCATAACCCAACAACATTCATAAGCCATTGTGAATGTAGCTGAAAGGCTCTAGCCACACGCAAAAGCCTCACTCCATGTGGTTGAATACAAAATTTCCCATTTTAATGCATGGGACTGCAAATTTGCGCCACATTTTCAGTGCTATCCTACAGGCCTTTGACCATAACATCGTAGAAATTTCCAAAATCAAGTTTAAGGTGATGATAGGTCTATATGAGAAGTACTAAGGCTAAATCTTACTCAGAAGTTTCCAAACACATGAGAACATTTTGTGAAATACATGGTAAACATAGTAACTATAGGTCATGAATGCATATTTATTCAATATCTCCTTAACTTCATTAAGGAATCATCAAGAAGGATCAATTCCCTCTCAAATTAACATCAACAACACTTGTTAGCCCATGCATTCATATAACCATTTATTAAATTATAAAATCATGGATATGATCCATAACCCTAGCACATCATTAAACGAGGCCTATAACTAGAATGAATCCATGACAAACTAGTAATAAAATCAACCCAATAACTAGTACATGTGCTCAATGATCACAATAAGGAAATAACTCATATTATCATATACAAATGCCAACCAAGTCAGGGACTTCCACATACCACTTGACCATAGATTGAGCTAAACCAAATCTCTCTTTCAGCCAATCAACCCCATGATATGTTCCTAGCATGAATGTGGGATCATATGGGTTAAACCAAAATAGAACCAACCAGGGCTTCCAGAGGCCAAACGACCTCAACCCTCAACCATAGTGATTTCACTTAAGTCAATCCTAAAATCACTAACACCAAACAAGCTTGGATGCCTCCAACTTTCTTCACCATACCTAGAGGAATTTTACTATCTCCACCCATCTATCAAGAGTTCCAAGAGAAATCCCATGTCCACCATTGAGCCTTAGTAATTTCCCAAGACCATCTCACTAGGATCCAAAGTATACCAGCCATCTAAAGCTTTAACCAAACAAGAAACCCACAACACCATGGCTATCCATGAAATGGAAAGGAAAGGCTGAAAACCATTGTCATTCTAAGAAAATTCGATGCCAATGGCAAGAAGCCAACCAAATAACTAAATGTATGTTCCATGCATCCAAATCTCAACAAAGAAATCACACATCCAACTTGTTACCTAAAATGACCTTTTCTTGTAGCTACTTTTCCAACCTTTTCCTTGTGATCTCTTGCTTTCTTTTGCTTTCTTGCTTGTCCAAGTGCTTTCTCCCTATTCTCCTAGAGATATATTTATGAAAGTGATGAAATCTGGGACTAACAAAAGGTGTGAATTGTTTCTCTGATGCCTTTTTATCATTGATGTCCAGTCTCTTTCTTTCCCTTTTCCCTTTTTCTTCATTTTCCTTCATTTTCTATCTTTTTTCCCTTGCATGCATATTTGTGTCTCTCATCTTCCTTTTCTCCTATTTTCCTTTACTTTTCATATTAAATTTCTATTTATTTCCTCTTTTCCTTTTCCAATGACTTTTCCAACTTCCATAGCCATAAATTAACCACAAGTGATTCGAAATATAGTGTTTTTCCCTCCATTCAACTTAGAATACATGTCCCATGACCTTGGTATTATTTTATTTACATGGAAAATCAACCTGGGCCTGTTACAATCAACATGCAAATGATTACTTACAAAAATCCTCCTATTGGTTGCTCTTTCCCTTTCTTGATTTCTACCCTTGATTTTTGTTGATCCAATTCCTCTTGAACTCATTGGTTTCCTTGCTTGTCTCTCCTTGTGTCTTGCTTGTGTTCCTTGTTCCCAAGTGTTATCCAAGTGCTCTCTCCGTTTCTCTACTCTTGCAGTAGTTTTCTCTCTTTCTCTTTCCAAAAAGTGAATAATTCTAGAATGTTGTCTCTCCTAATTTCTTTTCTTTTTTCCATTTTCCTTAATTTTCCATTGGATGCATATTCTTTTACTCTTTTCTCCTTTTCTTGTCTCTTCCTCTTTCCCACCTGCTAAAGTGGAATTTCCTTCATTTTATTTTATTTATTTTTCACCTTTCCACATGTCCTTGCTATCTTATAATAAATAATTTGTCATTTATTGCATTTTTCCTCTTGCCAACGCCAATGCCAATTTCCACATCCAATAAATAAATAATTAACCACAAGTGACTCCTAATGTAATTTTTCCCTTCATTCAACTTGGAATATGTGTCCCATGACCTTGGCTTTATTTTTCTTTAATAATTCCCATTTATTACATGGAATTTTAACTTGGGGTTGTTACAAACCCACCCCCCTTGAAAACACCATCCTCGGTTTTCTATACAACTTATGACAAGACAAATACGCTGAGAACATGAGAAAAATACTTCTTAGTATAGATTTATAAACACATATCGATCCAACATTTACAATGAGAAACATACTCCTTATTGGAGCTTTATAAACACATCTTGATACAATATGATAGAATATTCACAATGATATATATTTATATACCTAAGCACATTTGCTTCAAACAACAAATAAGGAAGGATATAATTCCCGCATCTCATCATCCATCTCCTATATAGCTTCGTCGAGCCCACAGTGCTTCCGTTATAATTTTACTTGCTCCATTTCTTATTTTTGGAGCATGACTTCCTTCCACTGTAGGATGCATTAGCGCTCTGGCTTGAACTCCCCTTTTGGTTCCACTTGCAATACAGACCAATCAATCACATGATCAACATCATGTACATATATTTTAAGTAGAGAAACATGAAAAACATCATGGATTTTCATTGATGGAGGTAGAGAAATCCTATATTCCATTGATCCAATCCTATCAAGATCTCAAAAGGCTCGCAATACCAAGTTGTCAACTTGGCACATGACCTCATCTTCAAGGATCTCTTCTGGGGCTTGATATGCAAGTACACATTCTCTACAACCTAAAACTCCTTGAATACTCTATGCTGATCCACATAGATTTTATTCCTATCATGCATTTCCTTCAAATTCCTTTTTATAGCCTGCATCTCCTACTCCATCTCTTGCAACATTTAAGATCCAATCAACACCTTGCTCACTAGATCATCCTAGTTCATAGGAGTATTACAACTCCTTACATAGAGAGCCTCAAATGGACTCATCTTCAAGGATTCTTGATAGCCATTATTATAAGAAAAATCCACAAGTGGAAGACACTCCTCCCACTTCCTTTGTTAATGCATGACATACATCCTCAACATATCCTTAAGGATATTGTTGATTCTCTCTTTTTGCCCATTTGTCTATGGATAAGATGTTGTATTGAAGACTAGTTTTGTCCCCAAGCTTGCAAACAACTCCTTCAAAACCTAGAAGTGAGCTTGGCATCTCTATCTAATGTAATACTCTTGGGAACCCCATGCAACCTCACTATCTCCTTAATGAAGGTCTGAGTCACTTCGCTAGTTAATTTATTAGACTTCACTGCAATTAAGTGAACCACATTGCTCAACTTGTTAATCACAACCATGATGGAGTCATGTTGTCGTCATGTACTTGGAAATCATATAATGAAATCTATGGAAATGACCTCCCATTTCTATCACGAAATAAGAATAGGATTCAAAAAACTAGTTGGATGCTTGCATTCAAGTTTCACATGTTGGCAGTCCAATCACTTAGCAACAAAGTAAACACTCTCTTTTTTCAAATTAGGCCAATGGTAGAACTTCTTAATAGCTATAAAATTCTTATGGTATTTTAGGTGGCCTGAATACAACTTGAAATGAACCTCTCTCAAAATAAGTTTCTTCAATTCACCACTGTCAAGAAGATAGATCCTACTCCTAAAACTAACAAATCCATCTACTATGAGGTGATACTCCTCATCTTCATTACACTCACCTCACTGCCACAATATTTGCATCAACTGGTATCTTTCATCATGTTTCCATGTATGTATGATACACTCTCTCAAATATATCCCATAACAACTCACAACTGAAACATGATTCACCTACACTCTTCTATGGAGAGCATAGGCAACTAGGTTCTCTTTATCTTTGATGTACCTGATCTCAAAACCAAACTCACTAAGAGTATCCAACCATCTAGCTTTCCTTACATTCAAATTGGGTTGGTCAAACAAGTACCTCAATCCACTACGATCACACATCAAAAAAAACCTCCTACTAAGGAGATAATGTATCCACATCTTCAGTGCACGAATGATAGTTTCCAACTCAAGATCGTGAGTCACATAATTATGCTCATGCTCATTCACCTTCCTTGATTCATGGCAAAACCACCTTCCCTTCTTGCATAAAAACTCCACCAATTCCTTCCTTGAAAGCGTCTGTATAAACCACAAAGTTCTTGTTAGGATCTCCTATCTGTAAAACTGGAGCATTGGTAAGAATTTGTTTCAATTGATGAAAACTAGTTGCACACTCAATAGTCCATTCAAAATTATTTCCCTTCCTCTACAAAGATTTGATAGGATAGCTAATCTTGGAGAAGTTCATGATGAATCTCCTATAATAACTTGTTAGTCCCATGAATGTTACAACCTCATCCACATTCTTTATAGCTAGCCACTCCATGATAGTCTTAATCTTATATGGGTCCATTGGTATCCCTTCCTTGGAAACAACATGTCCCAAGTAATGAATTTGAGTCTAAAAGAATCTACACTTATTGAGTTTGGCATAAAACTTATGCTCTCTCAACAATCTCAATATTCTTTTCAGATGCTTTTCATGCTCCTCCTCATTCCTTAAATATGCCAATATATCATCAACAAAGACTATCACAAACTTATCCAAGTAAGGACACAACAAAATATTCATCATACGCATGAAGGTGGTTGGAGCATTGGTAAGACCATACCTTGTATGAAATGCAGTCTTGTAGATGTCTTATTCTTTCATGTGAACCTGTTCTTGATAGCCACCTTTTTTAACTACACATAATCAATGCACAATCTGAAAGTACTATCATTATTACTTACAAACAACATTGATCCCCCTAATAAGACATACTTGGCCTTCTGTATCCCTTATCAGGCATCTCTTTAAGTTGCAACTTCAATTACACTAACTTGGGAGCACTCATCTTGTATAGATCCTTAGATGTTGGTGTTGCTCATGGCATCAACTCAATTAGATTAATCCACCTTTATATGAGGAGGAAACTCTAGAATCTTGCTTGGAATCACATCCTGAAACTATTGCAAGATAATATACCTCCTTAGGACTTCATCATCCTCATCATCCTTCCCTTTTTCACTAGAAACATGTACTACAAAAATAAACATTATTTCTTGCATATGTAACCATCCTTACTGATGTAGGCTTCTTCTGTCCCTATAAGAATATTTTTTCTCCATCCTCATATAGGAAATCAATGGCCTTCTCATAGAAATCTACAATTTTCCTATGAATAAACAACCAATCCATGCCCAAAATCTCTGACCTTCATTCCCAATTGACTGTGCCTCCTGAGAACTGTAAATATGAGGCCTACTAGCTTGATACAATGGACACTCCTTCTTGCAATGATCTCTACCACAAATCCACCACTTCAAAGGTTCTTTGCCACTACCTTCATTCTTCTACTCCATAGGCTGAGACCTATGTCCTTTCTCAACTACATTGAACTTCTTATGAGGGGCCACATTTTCCTTCTCACCTTTGTCCTGAGATCTTCCTCGCTTCTTGGGGCATTTTATTTTAGACTTCTCGCTACCCTTCCAGTCATGCTTGAACTCAAGCTTACACTTTGACTATTCATAGGAATGCTTCAACTTCCTTATGGCTTCCTCCAATAATTGTGGCTCATCAAACTCAATCTGGTGTTTGAATGATAATGGAAATCCATTGTTGAACCTTTGGATCTTTTCTTTCTCATCCTTTAGATAGGGCACATATCTCAACAACTCTATAAATATGGTTATATATTTTTCATCTATCATGGAGCACATCCTGAGATCATAGAATTCTTTGGTCTTTCCATCATAATACCTCTTAGATAGGTACTTATTCCTGAAGAGTCTTTCAAACTCTTCCCAATTTAGCTCCTCTTCCCTTATGCCTCTGACATGCTTGAAATATTTCCACTAGATATCTACTTTTCCTTTGAGACTAAAAGTATATACCTTCGGCTTCCTATTATCTCAATAATCATGAAGTATGAAAAAATTCATCATTCCAATCAGTCATGCTTCTGTGTATTCTAATTTGGTCATCCCACTATCAAAAGTACAAGGCTTGTCTTTCTTGAATTCCTTTGTAAAATACCCATTCTCACTCCTAGAATGATGTTGGTGGTGATTCCATTGATCTCTCCTAGAAGTAGAAGTAGAATAAAATCCATGCATACTAGATCTCCTCTCAGGTGTATCCAAGAGTCCACCACTCTTTACTGTATCATCCAAGTCCATCATGTACCTTTTCTGAGACATACTTCTATAGGTTTCAATAGTTTTTACTTCCTGTTATCTCCATGACTAGTCCCCAACTATCCATGCTTCTGTAAATCTAAAAGGCTTTGAAGAAAACCGTGTTAACCGTGTCTTGATCCTCTTGAGATTTTATAAGCCTTTCACGTGCTTCAATCAACCTCTCATTATCTTCTTTGCAACTTATGATCTCTTCCTTAAAACTTCTCAATGGATCTGCTAGATCAAGAGAGTCTCCCTCTCCTTGCTGCAGAATTGATTTTTCGCAACCCATTAATTTCTCTTTTGGCCTTCATGGGGAGTCTTAAGAACTGTACTCAACCATTTTGATCTTTGTCTCTTGACCTACTATTTCTTGAAACATATCATTGTTAGATAAAATAAAATTCATAATCAAAAGCATTACCTCAACCTACTGTTGGTGAGGTTATTTCATTTGCATAGATCAATCCAGATTAACACGATACATGCTAATAATATAAATAACATATGAGTGCCTGCATGAATCAAGACACTAGAATAACATTAACAATAAAATAATTTTCATGAATGCATAATAAACATACATATTTGCATAACCATCTTAATTTACCCTGAGGTTCAGTGATGTGAACCTGCTCTGATACCACTCTGTAAAAACCCCCCACACATTTACCCACTTTTACAAGCTCACTAGGGTAAACACAAAATGAGAATTACTATTCATGACCCAACCTCCAAGATTTAGTTATGGAAATGGGGTCCACTTATCAATCCTTACTTCATCACCTAGAGACACATGATCTCCCAAATGTACTCAAACAATTTCCACATGTGACCTTTTCTCTAAGTTGGAACCACTTTCAACCAAGCTTTACTACCCAATTGCACACTAACAATATTGTCAGTGTGACCAGAGGGCTCCAAATGCATGCATAACTCATCCTCTATGTAGTTGTGGATGAAATTTCCTTTGTGCATACAACCACAACCTTTGTTCCTCATTTTTAGGGATTTCCTACAACCCAATTTCCATAATTATCCATAACTCTATCAACAATATCTATGTTTCTATATTCTCTACTCTAGGCTCTATTCTTGTTCAAAACTTATTCAAGACATGTGAATCATTTTTAAAAATACTTTCTAAACATATTATTAGTAGGTCATGAATTCATAATCTCTTCATTATTTCATTAGTTACTTTAGATGTTCATCAAGAAGGCTTGATACCATCTCATACTTAGATGTGAAAACAAGGATTAGAACATGCATCCATATAGAGAATTGAAGAGCTTATCAACCATGAGAAATATCTATAACAAGAGCTCTTCATATCATGAGAAATGTACCATGCATGTAACCACTATTTAATCAGAATAAAGCCATGATAAACTAGTCACATAATCATACATTAAAATATAAGTTGTTCTCATTGATATCATTAAAGTATAACAAATAATAGCATGTGCATAGTGCCAACCAAGCCAGGGTCTTCCACGTACCACATGACGATATATTGGGCTGAACCCAACTTTTCTTTCAGCCAATCACCCTTGTTCCTGTATCACCCTCCTCCCACATCTATCCAAGCAACCAACCAACTGGGGTAAACATCAGATGAGAGGACACTATGAAATTATTCAACCTCTTAAGTTACATTAAGGAAGTGGAACCAATAGAAACACACCATACAAACATTCAACATCAATATTAGGACCCTCAAGAACCAATCCAACCTTTCTTCCAACCAGTCCCTAGGTCCTACTGAGCTTTTGGCCACTTGACCTCTAGATTCTCTCATCTATGGGCATGTCAGTGTCCAAAGACCTTTGGACGCTCTCACAGGCCCACAAGCCAGTGTGTAGGGACTATTTTGCACAGTGTTATGCTAGTGTCCCTAGGATTTGAGCCAACTTTTCAGGCCAAGAGCACAGGTCACTGCGCATAATTGAATCACATCTTCATAACATTAAAATAACAAGGAAATGACATTATAAATATAATCAATTGAATGAGACCTTGACTAGACCCCTACTAGCCATGACATGAATTTCATTAAACATATAATGAATATGTAATCTACAAGTGTTAATAACATATCTGAGCATAAGGGTCTCATACCTATATGAGAATCACTAAGAAACATTGATGCCTCAACACATCAACTACAATTTCATCCATTAGGTCATAGATACATTGATCATTCATTTACAAGTAAAAACATGATGAGATCCATACATAGCTATTGTCATAAAAAAACATACATAACCAACATAATAGTAGCATAAATACCAATTTAATCATATACATTTAAACCACATATAATCCAGTATAAAACTCATAGAAATAAAAGGAGAAATAAACTCATATTGATGATGAAAAATCCAAACCTAGGATGGGACATCCACGTTCCACTCGACCATAGAATGGCTGAGCCAAATCTCTCTTCAACCATTCACCCTCGTGCCATATTCCAAGCATGAATGTGGTATCTCATAGAACACATCAATCCAAAACCACACAAGGCTTCCATAGGCCATCCACCTCAACCCATCAAATAGTGATTCCACCTCATGGTCGGACATCACAAAACCATCATCAAATTGGTCTCTATCCAAGCCTTTCGGGGCTTCCAGAGCATTTTTTCCAACCAATGCTTCCAGGACTAGTAACTCAACCCACAACTGCCACTGGGATTCTAGAGCATTTGTCGAACTAGGGCTTCCAAGACTAGTAATTCAACCCACCAAGGGCTTCTAGGACTAGTAACTCAACCCAAGCTTTTACAGGGCTTCCAGAGCATTTTTCCAACCAAAGATTCGAAGAAATAATAACTCAACCCAAGCTAAGGAAACATGATAACCAACCAAAACAAATAAGGAAATAAACCCACAATCTCCATGGCTATCCAGGAAATGGCAAGGCTAAGCAATCCATTGTCAATCCAGGCAATCCTCCACGTTAGTGACAAATCATGTGTTGGTCAAGGTTGTAATTGATGTCAATATGAAATTATTGGAGATGGAAAATATTCTTGTGATGCATGAAAAACCCTTTCGTGATGTTTTTGTAACCTCATGCAAACCCTAGGTCATATGTCAATAAGGATATTGGTGCAAACCCCCAAGTACATTTATTCCCTAAGCTCTAGAATATGCTCATGATGCCCTAGTTCTTGGGTATTATTTAATAAACCTTACACCTAGTCTATGCACAAATGATTCCCTAAATAATATTCATTTGACTTCATATAAAAAAATTTCCTAAATTCTAAACCTTCCGATAAAATTGCTAGACCCTAACCATACATTTACGCTACCATACATTACCTTATGCTACAATATATTATCTTACATTAAACGTTACAAACCATATTTAATAAACATAACCTTTGGATAAAAATATATTTTGAAACAAAATAAAAATTCCTTATTAACAAATGACTTTGATTAATGGAAAACTCACATGGCATACATGTTTCATACATGGCCGACATAATGTATAATTCAGGCAACATGGTGTACAAACATGGCATACATGTTCCTATATGGCAGAAAAAATGTATAATGCAACCAGCATGGTGTAATACATTACTCACATGACAAACAAGGTCTGTTGCATAGATTTTCTTTAATATGATCCATCTTTCATAGAGGTAATGCATGTGTGATACATCACATGGCAGACCAATATTTGATATGTCCTCTTCAAGTTGTCGTGCTGCCAATAAAGGATACTATAAGACTATAGGTCAGACAAAAGGGGGGGGGACAACAAGTTTACGTATTTAAATATATCTCTTCACATGTCGACTTCCTCCTTCCAAATACCCCTTGCCGGATCATCTTTAAAATCCAATTGACATGTCTATTGAAGAATGAAAAAAATTCTATAAATAAAAGTTCAGACTCTTCATTTCTATTACCAATTTGAAAAAGACATACACAGAACAATGAGAGACGTTCACATATCATGAATTGAGGTGGCTAAGCAAGACTTCAAGGCATATTTTTTGTGCTAATCAGATTACAGTTAGCTTGGAAAACTCGGACTTGAAACAATCAATTATGGAAGACGTGAAGATAGTCAACTATAACAGTGCAATTTTTTTGGGACATAGAATAGTCTTAATATATCTCAGTAGATCTGTGGTGAATTCACAAGTGAAAAATCACCTCTCAAATGTCGATTATGTACCTTATTATAGAGGCTTGGATTGCAGCCCGTGTTGGAGACTAGAAGCTCAGACCAGTAATGAACTTGTGAAGGGTTTTGTGGCTCATTTCAGAATCTTGGTCAGTCATCCTTTTTGAGGCTCAGAGTGTGGACAATCACATTGGAAACTCAGATTAGTGAAATATGAAGTCTTAAACATATCCCTTAAGGAGCTCGCAGTTTGTGAAGGATAGTCTAGCCTAGAATTCGGTCTTCCTGAGTTGTCGTACTTCAGCATACGCATCATCACTTGGAGTAGGTCCCATAGATTTTGGAAGCTAGTTTTGAGGATTGTTTTTAGGAAATCCTTGAAGGTGCTTTGAAAGAAATCTTAAAGTGAATTTTGAGAAAGATTAGAAGGATTTTTAGAATCATCCTTGAGGGTAGCTTTGTAGACATCTTGATGAAGCCTTGAAGCAGAGTTTGCAATAGTCCTTGTACTTGGAGATTTTAATTTAAAGGTTTCTTTGAAAACTATCCTAAGCATCTAGTAGACTTGTTGAAGTCTATTTTTAAAATCTTGTAACCACTTTTTTACTTATGAAGATTTGTGAAGGCTTCGTAAGACTTGTTCATTTGTGAAGACTAGTGAAGAACTATTGACTTGTGAAGCATTCTTGAAGTTTTGGAGCATTCTTTTAAGAAGCCTTCATTGACTTGGATAGTTCTTGGGGAAACGCATGGAAGACATCATAAGGAATTATTGAGGAAATTTGCAGACATCTTGTAGCTAATATTGGAGTCATTATTGGAGACCATGATGCGTTGAAGTCATCATGGGGTGACCTTGGAGATCTAGTTGAGTATGATGAAGAGCAGTGATGAAAACTTCAAGGAGGTCAAGGTTGTCATTGATGATGTAATGTGGAGACCAAAGTGAAGTCTAAGCAAAGTTTGACCGGGCTCATTGAAGAAGACATTGGGAGCTGTGAAGTATAACCAAATACATCTTGACGAATTAAAGTGAGGGTTGGAGCCTCGAAAAGACAAGGTTGGTGCCTTGGAGGATAGGGTTGGAGCCCTAAAGGATCAGATTCCTCAAGAAAGTAGGTTGGATCCTAAACCAGATATAGTGTTGAAGCCCTTGAGGTTGGTGCCTCAAAATTTACAAGGTTGGAGCCTCGGAAGTTAAAGTCGGTGCTTAGAAAAATGCAGGTTGGCTTGGGAGATTAAATATTGGAGTCTTTATCTAGGGTAGGATCCCTATACTATTATTGTACTTGAGTTATCGTAAAGAAGAAATTAATAAAATTATTTATTCTATTATTGTTCATTTTGTGTTCTAAATACAAGTGATCTAACTATTAAAAATAAAAATTGAAAAGAAATATTGATTCACCCCACCTCTTAGTATTTCCAAGAATTGGAATCAGAGCCAGTACCTTCACTCAAAGCCTAACAACTTGAAGGTTGATCCTTAGAACAAAAATCAAAAATCCAAGGAAGAAAACCTTGAATCCTTCTAAAGATGTCTCTTCCTCAGCCATGAAAAATGAAGACAATAAATTTGGGAAAGTTTCATTTTTCAATGGAAAATTTGATGTATAGAAGGTAAGAATGAGAAATTTCTTAATGGCTCAAGGCATTGAAGTATGGGAATCAGTGATTACTGATAGCATGATGAACGGAGAATATGAGTACAATGCAAGAGCGATGAAGGAAATTTTGAATGGGCTACTAGATTATATAAAGGCCAAATTGGATAAATGTTTGCTAGTAGAAGATATATGGGACAAACTTCATGAAATTCACTTAAAAGGAGCATTGATGATGACCTCTAGTCAAGAAGATGATGGAAAGAAAGAACAAAATCCAGAAGGAAGCTGAAAATAAGGGTGATGACATCAAGGCCATAAAAAGACCTAGAAGAAGAAGAATGTAAAGAAGACTTTGAAGAATATCTCCTAAATAAACTTATAGTTGCCATCGAAGAGATTAACAATTTGAAAAAGGAAAATGAGGAAATTAATAAGAAAGCACAAGATGGTGACTAAGACAAGACAAGGAAGGAAGTTGACATTTTTAAGCTTCAAGTACAAGAAATAGATGATGAAATCACCAAGCTTAAGGAGGAATTTAATCAAAACAAAAGAAAGCATCATGAAGAAGTCATATCCATGAAAAATCAATTGGATAAGGCAAATAAAAGGGAAGTAACTTTGTCGAGCCAGCTTGAACAAAGACTTAAGATTTTAAACAAACTTGAAGCAAAGATGTATCAATACAAGGAAGAGGTCTCCTCCCTTAGATCCCAACTAGAAGAAGCAAGGAAACAAGCACAAGGATCTAAGAAGGTGATGGAAGCTTTAGCATTCATAGAAGGACAAGTTGATGAAGCAGAAAAGGAGAGAAACACCATGACATGCCAACTAGAAGAAAAGGATGATGACATCACCAAGTTAAGATCGCAAATCACTTCTATTAAGGCCCAATCATGTGAATCAACCAAGATGAAGGAATAAATGGAGATCATACTATTAAATAAGGATGAAGAATGCAATAAAATGAAGGAAGAAATTGTCTTTCTTAAAAAGGAAGTTGACTTGCTGAATAAGAAATTGAAAAGTTCTCAAACCCTAGATAACATCCTAAGTCATCAAAGGTATCCCCTTGATAAATCAAGTCCTGGCTATGTAGGTGAATCCTCAAGAAAGAATGATAATGCTTCAAACAAAAAGGATGTGAGGAAGCCTCTAAAGAAATGTTAATGCTCCCAGTTTCAACAAAGGCAAGGAGAAGAGTCAAGACAACTATGGAAGAAATCCTACTCCAAGGAGACTTGCAAATAGTGACATATGAGTGGTTAAATAGATCTCTTAAGAAGCCACAATTTGTGAAGGATAATCTAGCCCAGAATTCGACCTTCTCGAGTTGCCATACTTCAACATACACATCATCACTTGGAGCAGGGCCTATTGATTTTGGAAGTTAGTTTTGAGGATTGTTTTGGGGAAATCCTTGAAGGTACTTTGAAAGGAATCTTGAAGTGAATTTTGGGACAGTTTAGAAGAATTTTTAGAAGCATCCTTGAGGGTAACTTTGGATACATCTTGATGAAACCTTGAAGCAGAGTTTGCAGTAGTCCTTGTACTTGGAGCTTTGAATTTAAAGGCTTCTTTGGAAACTATCCAGAGCATCTAACAGACTTGTTAAAGTCTAGTTTGAAAATCTTGTGATGACTTGTTGACTTGTGAAGACTTGTGAAGACTAGTGAAGAACTATTGCCTTGTGAAGCATTCTTGAAGTTTTGGGGAATTCCTTGGAGAAGCCTTCCTTGCCTTGGATAGTTCTTGGGGAAACTTATTGAAGACATCTTCAGGAATTATTGAAGACATCTGAAGACATCTTGAAGCTGATCTTGGAGTCATTATTGGAGACCATGATGTGTTGAATTCATAATGACGTGACCTTGGAGATCTAGTTGAGTACGATGAATAACAGTGGTGATAAATTCAAGGAGTTCAAGGTTGTCATTGATGATGTAATGTGGAGACCAAAGTGCGGACTAAGCAAAGATTGATAGAGCTCATTGAAGAAGACATTAGGAGTCATGAAGTATAACCAAATACATCTTGATGAAGTAAAGTGAGGGTTGGAGCCTCCAAAAGGAATGGTTGGTGCCATGGAGGATAGGGTTGGAGCCCTAGAGGATAAAACTCCTCAAGAAACTAGATTGGAGCCTAAACAAAATATGGGGTTGAAGCCCTTGAGGTTGGTGCCTCAAAATTGACAAGGTTGGAGCTTGAAGATTGCAGTGTTCATCTAGGGTGGGAGCCCTATACTATTATTGTACATGATTTATTGTAAAGAAGAAATTAATAAAAGTATTTTTTCTATTATTGTTCATTTTGTGTTCTAAATATAAGTGATCTAAATGGTAAAAATAACAATTGAAAAGAAATATTGATTCACCCCCCTTCTTAGTATTTTTAACATCATGACCAAAAATCCACATTCATATGCCATGCATGCCAAAAATAGTGAGGAAAAAATAAACACAACTCGGTACCTGCAAGAAAAATTGTTGTAGCTATTGATTATGAAGCCCTCTTGTGCTTTCTTGCTCTTCCTTTTCCTTCTTTCTCAAAGAATCCAAGCATGCCACACCCTCCAAGAGTGCTCCAACAAAACTCTAAGTATCTGAGAGTATGAGAGAGAGATAATAATGAGAGAGATCCAAAATTACACTGACAAAATTCTGTGTACTAATTCTCAGAAGCCTTTTTATGAATGAGGCCTCTATTTTCTTCATTTTCCATTATTTTCCTTCATTTTCTTCGTCACATGCAACTTGTGACATTTCACCTCCCTTTTCTCCTAATTTCCATTTTCCTTTCCAATGCCTTAGCCATTTACTTTTCCAATTTCTTTATCCATTAAACAACCAATGAACACCCATAATAGGATGTCTTACCTAACATTCAACTTGGAATAAGTGTCCCATCAACAATGGTTATTATTTTTTCCTTTATTAACTTTTATTACATGGAATTTTCACTAGCGTTGTTACAATACCATATTCCAAGCATGAATGTGGGATCACATTGGATAACAAAAACACAACCATATGGGAAATCCAAAGGAAACCACCTCCACCCTCTCACCACAGTGATTTCATCCAATGTTGGGTCCATAAATCAACAAAAACAATATAAGCTTGGATGCCTCATACCTAGAGAAATGTCCTTGTCTCCACCCACTTGCCAAGAGCTTCCCGGACAAAACCATCTCCACCTTCAACCCTTGGGACTTTCTTAAGACCACCTAAACCAAGGTCCAAAATCTACTAGAAATCCAAAGCTCAACCAAGTAGGGAACCTAAAACATCATGGCTATCTAGGAAATGCCACATTGCAAGGATGTACATGACTATCAATATATGAAAATATCCATGCCAATGACAAAAAAATAATTGGAAAACTGATGCATAAACCATGCATCTTAATCCCAACAAGATAAATAAACATGCACACTCTTACTTGCAAAAATGTTCCTACAAGCTTCTCTTTCCTTTGCAAAATTTATTCTCTTCATGTTTGCTGATCCAATTCCACTTGTTCTCCTTACTTTCCTTGCTTGTCTCTCCTTGTCTCTTTCTTGTGTTCATTATGCCCAAGTGTTATCCAAGTGCTCTCTCCTTTTCTCTCCTCTCGTTGTAGTGTTCTCTCTTTCTCTTTCCCAAAATTGAATAATCTTAGAATGATGTCTCTCCCAATTTATTTTATTTTCTTTCCCTTTTCCTTCACTTTCCCCTGCATGCATATTCTTTTACTATTTTCTCTTTTTCTTATCTCTTCCTCTTCCCAACCTACTGAAGTGTAATTTCCTTCATTTTATTTTATTTCTTTTGCACCTTTACACATGTTCTTGCTAGCCTGTAATAAATAATTTTCCATTTATTTCCTTTTGCCTCTTGCCAATACCAATGCCAATTTTCGTAGCCAATAAATAAATAATTAAACACAATTGATTCGCAATGTAATGTTTTTCCCCTCATTCAACTTGGAATACATGTCCCATGACCTTGGTTTTATTTTTATTTTTATAATTCCCATTTATTACATGGAATTTTAACCCAAGGTTGTTATAATACCCTTATATAAGTGTAAATCTGATTTGTTTTTTCTTTTCTTTTGAAAATACCATTACCAATACTAATGTAATGGTCAAAGTGCTCATACAATGTTATAAGCACAAATTAAAACTCACCCAAATTGTTGGAAAATCCACCATAACACTCTAGGATTCTATATCATAAATATCCAAAATGCTTCCAAAGGACATAAACTAGATTAATCATAATTCAAGGATGAAAAAGTAGCTAGAAATCAGGTTAATGGACCAAAAAATAACCAACTTCGTGAAAACTGCATAGACCAATGGATAAATAGTTGTTGGAGCAAGATATATGTTTTTTTATCAGTCTCATCCACATAAAGTCGATAATAAATTCAATTATGAATTCTTTGGCATACTCTATTTGGGGTCATGAATCGAATGTTGTACATTTGTTGTATGATCACTATGGGGTCAGTAATTAGACAACAATGGAAGAGAACCCGCCTAAAAACTTGAGGTAGCATTGGTATCCATTATGGTTTGGTACAGGGGTTTATTTGAATTAAAGAATATAAGGAGGAGATTGTAACAACACCAGGTTAAAGTTTCATGTAAGAAAGGATAATAAAGGTAAAATAATACCAAGGTCATGGGACACGATTTCAAAGTTGAATGTTGGGAAATTATTGTAGTGGCCATCACTTGTGGTTTAATAATGGCTGTAGAAATTGGAAAAGGCATTGGTAAAGGAAAAGAGGAAATTTGACATTTAATTATAAGAAATTAGAAAAAGAGGAGAAAAGGAAGGTGAAGAGACACAAATTTTCATGCAAGGAAATTAGAGGAAAATGAAGAAAAAAGGGAACATGAAGGATAAAAAGGCACTAGAAAAATAGTTCACAACTTTTGTCTATTTTAGCTTGGATCAATTAAGAGAGAGAGAGAGAGAGAGAGAGAGCTCCAAGAGGAGAGTGCGAGCAAACAATCAAAGTAAATCAAAGGAAAAATAAAGGAAAGCAAGGGACCACAAGGGGAAATTTGGATTAGTATCTTCAACAGGAGGACTTTACAGGTAACAGGTTACATGTGTGATTCCCTAGATAAGGTATGAATTCATGGTACACACATTTGTTTATTTGGTTCATTTATTGTCATTGGCATGGGTTTTTATTGGTTTGACAGTGGTTTCAACCTTTCCTTGCCATTTACTAGATATCCATGGTGTTATGGGATTCATTCTTAGTCGAGCTTTGGATTTCCGAACGGTTTTAGAACTAGGTCAGGTGGTCTTGAGAAAATCCCAAGGGTTGAGGTTGGAGATGATTTTCTCCAAAAATCACTCAATAAGTGGGTGGAGATAGGAAAATTCATCAAGGTATGGTGAAGGAATTTTGAAGCATCCAAGCTTGGTTTGGTTTTGTGATCTTGGGATTGGTTTAGATGATATCATTGTATCTTGAGGGTGGAGGTGATTTAACCTTTGGTTCCATATTTGATTATGTCTTTCTTTATCCCATGCGATCCCATATTCATGCTTGGAATATGGCACGTGTGTGATTGGATGAAAGAAAGATTTGGTTCACCCCAATCTATGGTTGGGTGGTATGTGGAAGTCCCTTACTTAGTTGGATTTTGCATAAGTTAATATGAGTTATTATTCTAATATAATGCATGAGAATAAGTACTTGTTATAATGAGGATTTTATGGTTTATTTGTCATGGTTACTATTTTAGTTATATGTTTCTTATATACCTGGTTATCTGATGTGCTCTAGCTATGACTCTTGTTCATAATTTTATAGTTTATTTAATGGTTGATGAATGCATGGGCTAAAAGGGTTGTTGCAACTAGCTTGAGAGGGAATTGAGCCTTCTTGGTGATTCTCAAATGGGGTTCATAAGTTTATGATCATATATGAATTCATCAGCTATAGCTTATATGTTAACCACGTGTTTAACAAAATGTCTATCATATACTAGGCATGTTTTGGTTAGGATATTGTTCAAGTTTTGAATGGTTAGCCTTGTTATCATGTCATTTATGTGTATGGAAAATTATAAGCAATTCTGGGTAGTGGTGTGGAGGCTTTCTTGAAAAAGTGGCATAGTTCTCATGACTGCACGGTCTCAACTAAGGAATTTGGGTCATAACTACATGTAGACATGCCTATGGGTGTGGTTATAGTCTTCCAACGACATGCAAAAAATTTCAAGGGTGCAATCAGGGAGTTTCTCTTGTGAAAAAGAGTTCCAACTTAGGGATTGATCACCTAGGGTGGTTTGCATAGTCCTGAGGGTTTTGTAGTCCTTGAGGGATGTAAGTAAGTTTTCACATTGTAGGCCCTCCTTCCATCAATGGAACTTGGAGGTCAGGTCATGTCATAGTAGCACTCAGTTAATGTTTACCCTAAAGAGATTGTCAAGTGGGTAAATGTGGGGTGGGGTGTTACAAAGATAGTTAGTATTCATAGACATAAAAATCCACAATAAATCTTGCAATTTAAGTGTACACACATGACTAACGCATAGCAGAGAAAAGAGCCACACAATCTATAAAAAATGACATCATGAATTCAAATCACATCCAAGATAGAAGATATGTGATTGTGATTTGGGCTAAAAGGCCCAAGGTTCGAGCCTCTAAAAGGAGGAACCATAGACAAAGGGTGATAAAATACATATTGATTGACTCTTTGATAGAATGAGAGTAGCATTGCATTTAATTATTATGATTCCTTTCCATTCATGCTTCAATATGATGTTATCTATTGATATAAGGGAGTTGGATATTCTAGAGAGAGGTATGGTTTGTATGATATGAGGCACATTCTTCCAGTAATATATTTAGGAGACATGAGATATTCCTTATTACACAATGATCTATAGTAGAATAAATAATGAGGAAATGTAAGTGAAGCGGATCTACTTTGAATTTTGGAAGGTTCAACTCCACATCTATAAGAGTAAAAAATACCAAGAATCATGTGATGTTAACAATGATTATGAATACCAATATTCCTATGATCTTAACCAATGATCTTCAACCAACTACACTGATTTGATATGCTTTGAATTAAGTTTTTCTATTTCTATAAATAGAACATGATGCAAGGTTGTTGAGAGATTATAAATGCTAAGAGATGTAAGATGAATGTGTTAGTATTAAGTGTGGATCAAGATTGACATTCATTGTAGAATGGTTGTGAAATTTTGCTGAGAATATAGCAGTTGTGGAGCTCAAAGGTTCTTTTTTTTCTTGGTTAAGATACTCTAGGGTAAAATGTTTATTATTGCGTAATTTTGTATGGTGTGCCATTGTTTTTTCTTAATCTATAAGTTATCTCATGACATTTGAAAGTATATGATAATTGAACTTCCAGTTTGGTTTATATTTCTAGTCAACTATGTATTTGGACTTTTGTGTTAGGGGAGAAAATGAGGTGCCTTAATCTCAACATTTATTATCAAAGCTCAGTTTTATTGTAGAGGAACGTATATATTATCAAATATTGAGGATATTTAGCTTGAACCTATTCAAGAATAACATTATTACTTAGATTGAAGATAAACATGTTTGAGTGGGATTATTACGATAGAAATTCAACCAAAAAAGAAAGGCTCGTAGTTCAAGTATTGAGATTAAGAAGTTTAATTTCTAGAATTTTGAGCTTAAGAAGCTTAAAATGGTGAATATACTCATAGATAATAACCCCTTCACAACCTTTCTATCACATAGCAGCTTCATACAGGTCTCTAGAAAGGTTGTAAGCATAGAAGGGTCCATTTCTTAAACAAGTCTATCCCGGCAAGCTCTTCTTTGCTTCCATGAACATTTCACGTGTGCGCTCCAAATCAAATTCAGCCTCCTTCTCTAGAGGTTTGCGAACCCACGCGTTGTCTTCAGGTTGTTTCCCCTTATCATTTCCTGTTGCAATTCCATTTTGAACCACTATATTCACATTCAGATCTTCTTTGCACGGCTCAACCCTCATCATCTGCAAATTCTGAGTCGACCGTGGAGGTAGCATCCCTTTGTTGCATATCCTTACTACAGTGTAGGACAGTCCTCAGTCTCATGATCAAACTGAGTATAATATTTGCACAAAGGACAGGTTGGGTTAATGCATTCGTAGGAATAGTGTCCTAGTCCTCCACAATTGTAACAGATCAGCTGTCTCCATCCTCTTCCAGGTCCTCCTTCGCCTCGGCCTCGTCCGCACCCATGAAAGCTTATCCATGTCATCCCAGCACCCTGGTCAAGAGGCCATGTTTCTTCCTGAACTCTATAGGTGGGTGTTCTATCCATCAATAATTCATAACTTCGGCAAGTGCACTCATCATGCCCTACAGACCTACAGAACTTGTAGAATAGTTGTTGCAATATTTGTACAAACTTTTGCAGCAAATGACAATTATCATTCCTATGTTTCCCTGCTTCCTGACATATAGCACACCACAACGCAGGCCCCGCTCTCGGCGCTGCTTGGGCTTCCGGCCTCAAAGGCATCTGTCCTCCTCCTGCAATATAGTTCGCAAAGACCAGGCAGTGGTCTTTGTCATGCCCCTGACCTTTAAATTTCAGGCACTGTATCTCCTCGCATGCCTCTGGCCGAACTATTCTGTCCTGCTTCAGACATTGCATTTCAAGGCAAAGATTTTGCAACTACGCATGGATATGTTGAACCCCCATATTTGGATCTTGCATCAGTGTTTCATGCAGTCTTATTGCAATCTCCAAGGCCTCTACGTGAGTCGTAATCTTTTTTTGTGACAGCGCAACCCTTAGGTCAAGCAGGAACCAAGCCACGAACCATTCGTGGTGCTGCCCATATGTTAAATTCATATTAGCTTCGTAGATTTTACACTTCAATCTCTGATCCAACTCCCAAGGTGTCTCACCTAGTTTATTTGTGATTTCCTAGAACCCCACAATCAACTACGCCTCGGATTTAGGCCTACTAAACTCTTTATTCAGCATGGTCTGGATCTTTGCCAACATAGCATTTGGGTTATCATTAAAGTACTTGATGTACCAAGTTAGTGTGCAATTCTGCAAAGCACTAACCAATGTCGCCTTCTTCATGTGATCGTCTGTGACACCCTGAGCTTGCCATAGAGCTTTTATGACGAACTAGAACTGGGTCAGGTCCTCATTTCCCAAGCCCTTAAATAAAGGCAGCTTCACTAAATTTGCCATGTTGAACTGTGGCAGAGGTGGTGTAGGTGGAGGTGGTAGTCGCGAGATCCCTTGTTTTATCAACTGAACTACACTTTAGTGGGAATGTTGCGCTACTCCCTCTTCATCGCTCAAAGGAGGTGAAATCAGTGGGCTATATTCAAGACTATTTCTTCCTTCGTTCTTGTAAGTCTTTCCACTTCGCGTAGCTCCGAACATCAAGGTAGCTTCATAACTCGATTTTCACACAATAACATCTTAATCCAAGTATTTAAAGACTTCAAGTACTTACCTCGCAGACCTTTGAAAAAGCATCGCTTCGCCTCGCTCTAACTGACTGAGGTATCGACCGCGAATTCAGTCAAAAACCCTCCTATGATATGATTGAGCCAATGATCAACAACGCGAGCAATCTTATCCTGAGAGGCTTCCAGTTTTTGCACTAACTCCAGGGTCTAGACGATAGGACTATCAAGCCTCCACCTTCCTTGGCTATCTGCTAGCTTCGCAATCCACTCATATAACTCAACATGAAAGGAACATAAAAATATCTCGTGGATTTCTATATATAGGTACCTGTCTAGCCACTATTCCTTTGTCAGCCTCAGATTTTTGTTCTTCTGTGCCACGAATTCCTGGATCTTCCTATCCAACCAGCCTTCAATCTCTTTCTTAGTTGGATTCCAGTGATACGACATCACACATTTCTCATGCAGATTCCAGTCTTGGCAACGGAACCACTTTTTGGCCTTGTGGACCCTGACCCAGGTTCAACGTTAGTCAGCCAAATAAATCCCTACACTATTGACCCTTTCGGCATCAGCCCGTGGAGCGCGAACTGAAGTCTCACCCGAAGCAGTATGGTGGGGTGCTGGAACCAAGTTTCCACACCTTGAGATGGTTGTGATGTCGGTTTATACCCCCTTCTCTTGCTTTCACCCAGGTCGTTAAGACTTAGGGCTTACCAATATACCCTCTATCCCGCCCTTCAATACCTTCGTGAATGTGTACGATTGACCTTCGCGTAGAAAGAACACTATATCACTTGATAACGCCATAATCATTCAAAAATGTATAAAGGATAGAAGGAGATAATGCTACTATCTAGAGGAACAAAAGCCACAAATGATATTATGATGAAGGAAATAAATTCATATTCAAGACCAAGGTTCTCATCAAAGACTAAATTTGATAGAGATATTTTTAATTTAACTATCATATAGTCAATAATAGAAGAAAATTCATAGTTACTTTGTTCTAGAGCTACTTCTAGCGACATCAACTTGTCTAAAATCAATGATATTCATATAGTTGATTGGCATAGGAAAACAGGCGAGGTACGTACCAAGATATTATTGGACTCTATAGCTAACAATAAAAAGTATAAAACTCTTGTTACCAAGGTCCAAGCATAGCTTAACCATGCCAAGGTTGTTGCTCGGACTAGATTCAACCAGATAAAATACCTTGAAGACAAAATAATAAAACAATCAAACATGCCAAAGGATGGTTCAATAACTAAGAAAATCTTGGAAGATAAAGATAAATAAATCAAGAGTTGAAGGTTGAGTATGAAGAATCTAGATTACAATATAAATAACTTGGTAGAGACTTTCCAATCGAAAGAAGATCAAGACAAAAGGCTACAAGAAATGGAAAATTCACTGAATATGAAAGAGAATCAATGCAAATAATTTAAGGATAAAATCGATAAATTAGTTAAGGAAGAAAAAGAAAAAGGAAAGGGATATTTGGATGAGGTAGAAAATTATAAAAAGATTCTTGATGCAGCTTTGAAATCATATTCATTAAGAAAGGTGGATCCTAATAAAGTGAATATGTTTGAAGCCAAGGTTAATCAGCTAGTAAAGGAATTAAAGAAAAGAAGCTAGAAAGGGAAGAATTAGAATGAGGTTGGAAAAATCAGATTGAACAAAAAGATAAAGGCATTGAAGCAATGAAAGTTATCTTGATAGATGAATAAAAGGAAATTCAATCCCTACCGAAATGTCTATCACAAGTTACATTTTGGAAAGAAACTATAACTAAGGCAATAGACATAATACGGGGCATTATTAATGAGAAACTTTCTCAATTAATTCCATATGTGAATATTCTAGAAGTATGTGAAAAGACAATAATTCTAAATATGAATATAGAAATTAAGAAAATGAGCCCTACAATTGAAGAGAGACTAAAATATGTTCATTTGATCATGGATCGTTTCAACTCTCTGCCTAATCAAGAGCTACAAGTACTTAGTTTTTCTGACAAGGATGACTACATCATAACCCTTATGTTAATCAAAGAAGCTAGGAAGCTAATTTAGGAAAAAATGATTAGGCTTCTAAAACTATGGTAATTATTGATAATTTTAAGGATGAATATATTTACATACAAAGGTTTGGTATCCCTTCACCCCAGACTAATAAAGGTTGGGTAATTGCAGAACATGTATTCCAAAGATAAATAAAAAAGGTAAAACAAGACTTTAGATTTTTCTCATATAATGAGGAAAGAGCCATCTCTAGCCAAGAGATAATTGATTCTTTCCTTAGAGAATTTAACATCCTCGTACTCCTGGATAAATTGATACAAGAACTTCTGCCTACTAAGTACTAGATTAGAATGAAACTTGTTATCACTCGTTCAAAGCTTAAGAAAGTAACATGCATAACAAATATTGATTGGGATAAATACCTACACATACACATTCCCACACCAGAAACGTCTTTTCAAAACAGCAGAAACCCAGCCCATTAGTTTTCCAAGATCCGAGGCCAAACTATTCCGTTGGAGTTGATTAATCCCCCTAATTTTATTCAAATCAGAGGAGTAACCGGAAAAACCGAAGTTAGTGCCATTGATAGATTGCATCCATATCGCTTCTAGAAAACAAGTCCAGCGTCTAATGGCCAGTAACTTGGACCGAGGCATATTGCCGCTTTCACCATGGCACAACGATAACGATATTACCGAATATCAATACCTGAATTGCATTACACTAATGGTGGTCATTTTTATAGGAAAAATCGATGTCGATTGGCAATTAAAGGATATACGTAAAAGCTTCTCGTGGGCTCCAACGTAGTTAAGCTACTGACCTCCCACACCACAAACTCCAAATACAGATATTGAAGTGGATCATCGATTCCATGCAAATGGAGATTGAGTATATGTTATGGCAATGAATCTCAATTCTTGTGGGTATACTCATTCTAAGTATCAATTCAGATATTTCACATTGAGTGATTGATGCGACAAAAAGGTTACCTTAGAACACAATACATATATAAAACCGTGAAAAGGAAGACTGTAGACTCCTCTGTTCTTGTCTTTATATTTCCAACGATGTCGATATTCTAAGACGCGTGCAACTTTCTAATCCATTCGTAAACCTAATTGGATGCATGAATTCGACGGTGATAATGTTGTAACAGGTTATCACCGTTGAATTCATGGATTGAAGGGCGTTGTTTTAATGGGTATGTGTTTCTTTTTATCACCGTTGAATTCATGGATTGAAGGCCATTGGCTTAGTGGTAATATGTGTTTTTGATTGTTTTATTTTTATTCTTAAACGTTATAAGTTTAAAGATTGTTTTATTTTTATTTTTATTTTTAAACGTTATAAGTTTAAATCCCAGGGTTATATAGTTCAAATAGAAAGGAGTAGAGTATGTACAGTCGGATTCATTGGACTGGTGTGGATGTTTATGTAATTGTTTTAAAACTCCCAGTGTTGATATGGTTTCAGAACGAATGCACCATATGATGATAGGTTGTTTTAAAATTTGTCAGGTTGGTATGGTTTGAGAATACCTAGCATTTGCACCAGACGTTGCAAAGAAAATTCCGTAAGGCAACAGATAACATATAACACTATGTAAGGCAATCAATAGCAATCCATAGCATATAACACTAATTAATGCTTCTTTGACAATTGTTGAAGAACAAAAAAAGAAAATCAACAAAAAACAAGGACCATGCTATATGCAATACATGCTTCCTAGCCTTACAAATCATGAGTCATATGTCATATAACACTAATCAATGCTTCTAGCATATCACACTAATTAATGTTTCTTTGACAATTGTTGAAAGACAACAAAAGAGATAAAAAAAAAAAGGAAAAAACCATGCTATAATGAAAACAAATTAATGCTTCTTTGTCCCATGTTGAAAGACAAAAGCAAAGATAAAGAAAAGGCAAGGACCATGGCAAGAGCTAACCAGCGTGCTATCGGGCCTTTAATGCACCCGATAGCGCCCTCACCATACATACATGCCCATTTCATCCATCATTTCTCCGGGAGTTTGACGACAATTTTTTTCGAGAACGGGTGACCCACCACCTCCGAGCTGGCACCCGCTGTGCTGGCGACCAACACCCGCACAATTTCAAACAATCCCTCGCGCCAAACATTCATTTTCTCCATTCGCACAACCAGAACAGGTCCTCTACAACCCTCTCGAGCATTTGTTTCTCCTGCTCACGGTGCTCGCTCACCTCGCAGGTCCGCTCGCGGTGTTGAATCCCAACACGATGTGCCCCAGGCATAAGGTAAATTATACTCTGTGAACAATGACATCCACCATTTTGGCGGGCACCCAGAAGGCCCATGCATACGAATCCCACCCCGTGCTTCTATAAATTGTCTGCATTGGCAGCACCCAGCGTCTGGCAAAACAGATACATTCAAGGTCTCCATTTGGGTGGAGGTTCGAGCGACGTTGAAGGTGTTTTCCCATTGCATCGTAATCAGTTACCAGATTTATAATGAACCACTTAGCCATTCAGACATCTTCAATAGTTTTTAGGACGTGGTTTAGTGGTTAATAGTTAAGTAGGGAGGTCTAATCCCAAACAAAATTATATATATCTGAAAATTGCTCCAAATGCGGTCCAATCTCAAGCAAAATTATATATCTCTCAAAACTACTCCAAACACAATTTTTTTAGTTGAAAAAAATACAATAAACCACCGCCATTACAATTGCAAAATCAAGCTCCTGCATCTAGTGTGCTTGATTGCGTACTACCCATTTAGCCATGGAGGCCATGAAAATTAGATAATCCTAAACCACCGCCATTGCAAGCTTCCTACATCCATTGTGCCTGCCTGTGCACTTTGCCAGGTGCATAGTTTATTTGGGCTTTTCATTGGGGTGAGCTTTTGAGTACAGATATATTCAATTTTGTGAGAGGAATTTGGCGCACATTAATTTTCACATGCTTTCTAGGAAGGATGACCACGGAAAAATGCAAGGGCGCCAACTAGTGGAGCATTGATGTAAGTAGTAGGCTCAGACTACCTGAAGTATGTTGCAACATTTAATTTATCCTCCTTTTCAACTGAAAACATTTTCCAATG
>APFE030968921.1:0-13671 GCA_000404065.3 Pinus taeda
AAACTATGATAAACTTTACAATTAGTTTTTAAAATGTTACGAATTATTTATAAGTCAAAGAATTTTGACTTAAACTGATAACAATATACTTTGCCTTCCATAGGTATAATAACATTGATTTTTTTATTTTATGTTATTTGAGTTTAAATTTATTTTTATTTTAATGTATGTTTATTTTTATTTTTATTTACATAACATAATAGGACATGACAATACAAGACATGACATTACATCTCTTCTATATTTTCTGGAGAGCGCCTCTAAATGCAATTGGCAAAATAAATAATAATGTAGTGACAATTCCTATGTATGCTATGTACATTTTTATTTTAATATGTAAATTGAAAACAACATGAGACAATAACATACTAATTATTATATGAAGTATGCCATACTCACATTTGATTAGCAATTAAGTTGTATTCAAAGATACTGAATTATAAGGTAATAAGAAAATGAATGTTTTCTTTTAAAAGTAACCATTGATTGAATAATGATAACCTACATAATAATCATATAATAATTCTAGGTGCGTATACTAACAATATCTTTTTTTACAAATATACATCATATTCTTAACCCTTACAATATGTAATTTATTACAAATAATTATATAGGATAACTTTTTTGAAAACCAATGATACCATGCACCAAGGGGAATGGGATCTCGACCTCATGTCCATTGATTGTTACACTCCTATAATGTAACCCTCATACATGTGTGTAGATTTCTACATCTCAATTGAATGCTTCTGACTCACCGGTTGAACTCTCAACCTACTCCTTGGGTACTCCTCTTTCCCACTTACCCTGAGATGAAATGAGGCCATAAGGTAGAGGAAGAACACTAGCAAGTGGAGGAGAGCACTCTAGCTCAAGAGTTCCTATTCCAAGAGACCCCACTTTACCAAATTCTATAGAACTTATTAGTCACTCTCACAATAACATTAGGAGGTTCATCCCACAATATGGAAAAAATGCCCCTTCTCTCATAGCTCTATCTTCCTTTTATAGTAGGCTTCATAGTTGACACTTGTCAATTTATGCAAAAATGATTATTTTTATTAATCCAATAATTTTATTATTCACTTATCAATGTTTCAACCTCTCACCAAGTCTCTCCTAAAATTATTAATTAATTTCTTATTAAAAGGGACATTTTCCCTCACCCTAACATAATTCCCTATATCTTCTCCTAGTTGTCTCTTGATCCCCCTTTTTTACTCATTTTGTGTTCATTACTTGTTATGGAACCAACTTGAAAAATAGAATAAGAGATAGAAAAACGACTTCAAAATTAGCCTCTTCGAGGGGGGAACCTCCTTTACATTACACAAATGAACCATTCTTGGATGATACAAATGACAAGACCTCCGTTCTATATATATGAGTCTAAGGGGTCCCAATATAATCAGAGCCTACATAACAATAATATTGTAGGGGCACAACAATAACAATAGTGGGCTTCTATGGGGCACAATAATAGCAACATGGGGACTACATTGGCACAACAATACAATAAGGGGGTTGCACTAAAAACAATAAGGGGGTACACTAGTAGTATAAGGACCTAACATTCAGTTCTCCTCCAAAAAAGTGTTTTCCTCAACACTTGAGTAGTTTCGGATGCTTCTGTATAAAATTATCATCCTCCCATGTGGAGTCTTCAGCAAGTAAGTTCTTCCACTTTATGAAATACTTTAAAATTAATCGATTTCATAGCTGTCAAGTTCTTGATTTTGTGACTGCTTTAGGTTCCAAAATGTTTTTTCCTTCCTCGTCAAGTTTTGATAATATTATTTGAATTGGGAGCTTGTCACCTATAACCTTCTTTAAGCATGAAACATGGAGAACTGGGTTCACCCGGGAAGATGCAGGAAGATCCAATTTGTATGCCATAATATCAATATTTTGCAACACCTTGTAAGGACCATGGTATTTTGGTGATAATTTATTATCCCTCTTAGCTTGCTTGAGGGACATTTGTTTGTATGGTTGTAGCCATAAAAATACCTAGTCACCTACATCAAAATTTGTTTTGCTATGATGTTGATTTTCCTTTTGTTTCATTTGATTCTACACTAAAGTGAGGTTATCCTTTAAGAGTTGGAGAAATTTTTATTGATGCTCGATGTGGTATTCCATTGCTTGAACTTTAGAATGATTGTCCAAGAATTTTTGGAGATTTAGGGAAATAGATGATTTCGTCATTTGAACCTGTAGTGAACATATTATGCCTTGTTGTTCTTTATTTAGAATCATTGTCATGAAATTAGAGTTGATTATCTTTCTTAGTTTCCCTGTGAAACCCTTTAATTCAACTTCCATTCCTTCCTAAGAAAATTTGAAGAAAAGTTCTTTAAAATTGAAAGCTATCATCCCCAAAGATTATAACTATTGGAATCCTAGTACAATGTCAACACCACCCATTAGAATGGAAAGAATTGGACTATTCAAGACATATTCTCCCATGGATAGCTTGACATTATGGCACTTTCCAGAGAAATTTATGGTTCCTTCATTTGCAACCATTACTTGACACTCTGGTGCTAGATATAGGAAGCAATTCAATTCCTTGGCTATCTTACAATTAATAAAATTATGGGTACTACCCAAATCAGTCAACACTATTACCCTTTTCTTCTTGATATGTCCTTATATTTTGAGAGTTTTAGGAATGGTAAATTCCTATCAATGGATTACAAGATATGGTCAGATTCATTTTTTCTTTCTATGGGGTTGGTTCCTGGTGTATATCCTCTTCTTTTGATTTTTCTTTATCCTTTTCTTCCTCCTCTTCACAATCTATGTAAAATAATTTATTTCAGCACACTTATGATATTTAGTGTATTTGCCATAAAAACTGTAACAAATTCCTTTTTCTTTTTTTTCCTCCAACTATTAGGGTGTCAACCTTGCATATTGTGGAGTCTTAGGAGCAACAAAACTTCCATCTTGATAATTGTGAGTGGTAAAATTCCTTGTTTCCATAATTTTGCTTTCCACTCTTATTGCCACCCTGAATGCCTTCTCCAATGAATTAGGTTCCCAAAGGCGAACCTCAGGTTAGATGTTATCCTTTAAAGTCCTTATGAATAAATGAATTGTATTCTCCTCGAGAATACCATTTACCTTGATATTCAATTTTTGGAAGTCCTCAATGTGCTCTACCATTGAACCCTTTTGTTTGAGATTTATTAATTGGCTAAAGAAGGTGTTTCTCTTTGTATCCTCATAATGTGATATCACATTCTTCGTAAAAATTGACCATGTGACAAGTGGTTTAAGAGAACAAATCCCTCTATACCATACAAACTGATTCGACTCTAAATATAAAGATGCAATATGTACCTTTTGTCACGGTTGCACATCATGTAGATCAAAATATTGCTCCATATGTAGTATCTAAGTTAACAGATCCTTGCCATAAAAATTACTCGTATCTATATTTGGAATATTTTGGGTCTTCATTCCAACATTAGAGCCTTCTCATCATGACTTTCCTCTACTACCTTTACCGCATTAGGAAGCCTTTCTTGCAGCGACTTTGTCCCACCTTCCTTCAAACCTTCCATGTATTTCTTCAAATATTCCATGTTTCCATTCAATTTTGCTTCTATAACAATGATCTGATTGATCATACCTTTGAACACATTCTTCAAATCATGCCTCCAATTTTGCTTACTAGGTGTTTCTATTTTCTTGATTCGAGTCATTCTTTTTTTTTGCTTTTAGGAGCTCGATCTTTAAATGACTGTAACTCTGCAATTTTAGATCTCCAAGTTCTAAAATTTCATACTATGGTATCCCTCTGTGTCCTCTTTCCAACCCCATAGGTCTGATTGAAATTGGATTCTTCAAGAAAGAGTTATGCCCAATTTCCTATGATGGACTAATTATAGACTAGTTCAGTAGAGCGAAGTTGTACGAAGTTCCATGTGCCAGTGTTTCAACATTTGGCCTTGAAAACGATCCCCAAAAAACTATAGTCTGTTTTCTTTCTTTCACTTGTTAACAAATTTTAATCTAATGCTCAGTGCGAAAGTTATGACGATTTTCCCAAGGTCACTTGTTTGAGGTGGAATTCAGGAGCCTTAAAAAACCCTAAATTCCTTTGATAATATCTTCGAAAATATAGAGAACCAAGCTCTGAAATTCATACACAAGGTGAAAAAAGATTTGGCTCAAATGGTTTTTAATTTCAGCTTCTGAAGATTTGTCGAAAAAAGTTATAGTGAAAATTCCACGATGGCTTATTTGAGATGGAATTCTGGAGCTTGCAAAAACCATAACTTCCTCAACTCATATCTCTGAAAATATAGTGATACAAGATCTGAAATTTGGGCACAAGTTTCAGAAATATTTTGACTCAAATTAGTTTTAATTTTAGCTTCTAAAACTTCTTATAAAAAACGTTATAATGAAAATTCCACTATGCCCTTTTTGAAGTAGCGAAACCCTAGAATCCAAAGCTATGATACCAAATGTTATGGAACCAGCTCACAAAATAGAATAAGAGATAGATCAATGAATTCAAAATTAGCCTCTTCAAGGGGGAAACCTCCTTTACATTACACAAATGAACAATTCTTGGATGATACAAATGACAAAACCTTCTTTCTATTTATAGGAGTCTAAAGGGTCCCAATATAATCAGAGCCTACATAACAATAATATTGTAGGGGCACAAAAATAACAATAATGGGCTTCTATGGGGCACGATAATAACAACATGGGGACTACATTGGCACAAAAATACAATAAGGGGGTTGCACTAATAACAATAAGGGGTACACGAAATCTGGATGCTGCGCGCGTGCCCTGCCCCCGTCTGACCTAGCCTGCTGCCTGCGCAGGTCTCCTCAGGCCCCGCCTACAGGGGCTCTACTGCTCTGCCCCCACCCTCTCCTCGCTCCCGCCTGCTGCCCTCAGATCCGCGCCTCTGCCCTGGGCGCCTCTCTTTGCCTCTGCCTCCTTTGCGGGGTATGGCCGTATAAAGGTTGGCTCGCCCTCCCTCTTTCTCTTAGGCGAGCCTGCAATGGCAGGCTCCGCCTCCCCGCCCCTGCTCTCTGAGTCTCCTGAGGAAGCCTTTGCTTCGCTTTTCTCAAATCCCTCGGATCCCAGACCCCGTCCCTCCCTCTCGAAGTTTATCAAGAAATTAGATGAGATCCCTGAGGTTATTCTTCCTCCTTCCCTCCCGAGAAAATCGACAATAGCATTATCTGAAAGAGGACTCATTGGTCAATTTACAGGCCTTTGGCCTTCTCCTCACACTGTGCAAAAATGGGTGGAGCGAAACTGGAGCCCAATGATCCATGGAAAGATCGCCATCAGGTTCTGCGGGAGAGGATTTTTTACCTTCCTATTCGAATCAAAAGAAGACAAGAGCCTCATCTTTCGCAATGGCCCTTACTTCATGGACACGAGAGGGCTATACCTGAACAGATGGACCCCGGACTTCGACCCAGAAATGGACATCCCAAATGCAGTTCCGGTGTGGGTGCGCCTGCCTCATCTCCCCCTACACTGCTGGGGGGATGAATCTGTCAAAGCAATCGGCAATGCAGTCGGAAAATACATAGACAGATCAGAACCAAGGGAGAACATGCATGCATGCACAAGGATTTGCATTGAAGTCGACCTGGGGAAAGGACTGCCAGAAGCAATCAAACTAAAGGTGGATCAATGGATGCACATCCAGCAGCTGGACTACGAACAACTTCCTTTTAAATGCAAGGTATGTCACGAGTACGGCCATTTTGCCAATAGATGTAGTAAGCTAAAAGTAATTGATGTGGAGCATAATGAGGAAAATGCAGGGGGTTCTTGGGAACAAGTGAAAAGAAAAAATCCCAATCCGGGCTCCAGCTCCTCAGCCCCGTTGACATCAAGCGTTCCCTCCCCCCTCCCCCCCCCCCCCCCCCCCCCCCCCCCCCCCCCCACCTCCCAGACTTCACCGTCCACCTCCCTCAATCCCTTTGAATCTCTGTCCGCAGAGGCCCCTCCCTCCCCCCCCCAATCCCGCCCTGCTTCTCCTCGCTCTTTCCCTCCTCTCTCTCCCACTCCTACCATTGAAAGAATCCAAACCAGAAACAAATCAAGAGAAGAAAACCAACCTTCTGACCCTCTGAGAAAAGCTGGCAGAAAAACAAACAAAGAACTGAGAGATGAAGCAGCTGCTAAGGAGATGGCAACCGGATCTCAGCAACCCATGGATTCTTTTCTAGGAAAGCTAAAAGGAAATAATGAATTTGGTCTCTTGGAATTGCAGGGGAATGGGTTCCTCCCTAAAGATAAAAGCAATTAAGGATATATTGACTCAGGAACAGCCAGATATTTTCCTAATCCAAGAGACCAAATCAACCGAGCAGGACTTCACTTCGCAAACACAAAGATTCAAAAACTACTCAGGCATCTCAAAAGGCTCAGATGGGGCCTCAGGGGGAATAGGCACTCTATGGAACAAAAACAAGTGGGAAATCAACAACTCTCAGCTTTGCAACTGGTGGATAAGAACAGATTTAAGGAATAAGAACACCCAAGAGGTCTATTTCATATATAACATTTATGCACCCAATCATTACAGAGACAAAACCAGCTGTTGGAACATTTTAGAAGCAGACCTCTCCTCCATTCAGAGTAGTCAAATAATCATTGGGGGTGACATGAATCTAATAAGGCAGGTGGAGGAAAAATTCGGCGGTAACTTCCACCCAGATCCATTCAGAGACAAGATTGAAACTATAATTCAGCTTTTCAACCTGATAGATACCCCTCTATCGAATGGCAAATACACCTGGTCCAATAAAAGAGCAGGTTCCCAGAACATCAAAGAAAGGTTAGACAGATTTTTAATTCAGGAAGGGTTGGCCAGCAACTTCCAGGCAATAAAAAGCTACACAATCCACGGAACAGCCTCAGACCATAAAGTAGTGGCCCTCTCTCTGATTAAAGGAACAAATTTTGGCCCCCTTCCTTTTAAATACAGCAAGCACTGGGACAGCTATGAAGAATTCTGCACTCTTGTGCAAAATCAGTGGGCTAAAGAAATTCTCGGTTCACCTCACTACGTGTGGGAAACCAAATTAAAACACCTAAAGTCTGCCATAAAACAGTGGGCGAGAGAGATGGCAAGCTTCGAAAGAAAGAAGAGAAACGATCTTCTTTCGGAAATAGAGAGATGGCACAAAGAGAAAGAACAATCGCAGCCCACAACTGATGACATCGAAAAGGAAAAGAGCATGTTCATGGAGCTATACAGGCAAAATCGTATGGAGGAAGAGGATCAGAGAATGAAGTCCCGCTGCCTTTGGCTGAAAGCAGGGGACAAGAACACCTCTTTCTTCCACAATAACGTCAAGACAAGAAGAGCCAGAAATCAGATCGACAAAATAGAAGTGGAAGGGAGAGATCTCCATGATCAAGAAGAGATAAAAAAGGCAGCCTTCGACCACTTTCAGGCTCTCCTTACAGCAGATCCTCAACATCATGACATCACAACATTTCTAAATTTAATTGAAAGCAAAATCAAAGAGGATCACAACAGAGAGCTGGAACAAGAGCCCACCGAAGAGGAAATAAGAGAAGCCACCTTCAGCATGCAACAAGACAAGGCCCCGGGGCCGGATGGATTTTCGGTAGCTTTTTACAGACAACATTGGGAAACCATAAAAAAGGACTTTGTGAGAATGGTGAAAAATGCATTCAGAAAGCACAAGGTGGGGGACTACACGAAATCCTCTCACATTGCACTAATACCCAAGGAAGCTAACCCCAAATCTTTTGACAGATTCCGCCCCATATCTCTGTGCAATGTCTCGTACAAGATCATCACAAAGATCATTGCAAATAGGCTCAAGAAC
This sequence comes from Pinus taeda, assembly GCA_000404065.3. Lineage (NCBI taxonomy): Eukaryota > Viridiplantae > Streptophyta > Pinopsida > Pinales > Pinaceae > Pinus > Pinus taeda. Next base: position 7,863 of record APFE030968921.1, read on the forward strand.
CTCCTCCCCATCATCATTTCTGAGAATCAGGGAGGCTTTGTCCCCAAGAGACAGATTATAGACAACGTAATCCTTATTCAGGAAGCCATTCACAGCAGCCTCATCAAAGGAGAATGAGGCATGATCATCAAATTGGATATGGCCAACGCTTTTGATCGTGTGGAACACTCCTTCTTAAGAGCAGCATTGAGAAAATTCGGATTCTCCTCTAAAGTAGTTGACATCATAAGAGGGTGCATCTCTGACCCTTGGACAGCCCCGCTTATCAATGGCCGTCCAGGAAATTCCTTCAAAAGCACCAGGGGACTTAGGCAAGGGTGCCCTCTTTCCCCTTTTCTTTTTATAATTATGGCTGAAACTCTAAGTGTTCACCTCGAAGATCTCCGCCTTAAGAGAGAGATATTGGGGATAAGCATTGAAAGAGGAATAAAGGAGATAAACCACTCCCTATTCGCAGACGATACTCTTCTAATTGGGGGAGCTTCCAGCTTGATGGCAAGGAGATTCAAAAGAGTCCTGGACGCTTTCCTTCAGGTTTCAGGAGGAAAACTAAACAACAGAAAATGCAAAATTTATACTTGGAATGTGCCTCATCAAATACAACAAAGTATATCCCACATCTTTGACATCCCTCTCCAAAGAAATTGGAGCTCTTTCTCTTACTTGGGATTACCTCTGGCAAAGGAACACATAAAAGCAGAAGTCTGGACAAAACACATAGAGAAAATGAGAGGCCTCCTCCAAAGTTGGGGAGTCTCCTGGCTAAATCTTGCAGGCAGAACTATCCTTATAAAGGCCGTCCTATCAGGACTGCCAATCTATCAATATGCGGTTATGATGGCCCCAGCAAGCATCCACAAGCATATGGAACTCATAATGCGTAGCTTCCTCTGGCAGGGAGGCAAGCAGGACACTAAAAAGTTCAGCCTTGTTAGCTGGGGGCAGGTCTCCCTTCCATATGAAAAAGGAGGTCTCTCAATAAAAATTCCTAGCTTCTCCAATCAGGCTATGGGGTTAAAACTGATTTGGAAGATCATCTCAAGCAAGGGATCATGGTGGGTGGAGGCCATAAAAAGAAAATACCTCAGCGGTTCAAACTCTAACATTCTCAACGAGCCAATAATTGACAGACCCTGCACCTCAGTTTGGCGTCTAATCAAAAAAGTCCTGCCTCATTTCAGGGAGAACGTGTCCAAGCACCTGGGCAATGGGAAGGATACCAAAATCTGGGCTGACAGGATTATGAACACCAATCCAAGGAACCTCCAACTTAAGCCAAGGCCTCTTCAGAATTGGCTGGAAGCTAGACGGATAAACACTCTTTATGACATCTCCTCTTGGAACCACAACAGATGGAGAGATTGGAAAGAATTGCAATTACCCCAGGACCTTAAAGATCTCTGGCTCAAACTGAAGTCTTCCCTTTCAGGAACAGCTCCAGTCAAAAAAGAAAAAGAAGACTCTTACATCTGGGATCCGTGTGGAGGGTCTTTCTCAGTTAGGGAAGGGTACAAATCTCTCCAGGACAGAAACTCAACCTCCAATTGGAATCTCCATACAGCCACCTGGAAATCTGAATGCATCCCTAAAGTTAAACACTTTAACTGGACCCTTCTCAAAGGGAAAATCCTCACTGCAGAAAACTTGAGGAAGAGAGGCATCCAAGGCCCTTCGATCTGTTGCTTCCGCAAAGCTGAGGAAGAGACAATTCAACACTCCTTTCTCCTCTGCCCTTGGGCTCAGAATTGTTGGAATCAGCTCACTAGTCCCTTGGAAGCTAGGGGAAGATATGATCAGGTTCACTCCCTCCAGAAGAATTGGAAAAAAGATTATCCACACCAAAGAAAAGGTAAAATCAATTTAATTAGAATTTGGAAATGCATCCCCGCCACCCTCTGTTGGAATCTCTGGCTCGCCAGGAACAGCTTCATTTTCAACAACATCCAACCAAGAATGGGCACAATCATAGCAAAAACAATGGCCAGCATATCTGAAACAGTCAGCGCGAACTACATTGCCACTCCTGATCAGACGAATTGGACTCAAGAGGAAAAGGACTGGTACAACAAGTTCAAAATCTGTCACTCCCAAAATCCTTTGCCTAAAAGCAAAGCTCACAAGAAACAACCTTCCTGGAAGCTCAGGGGAACCAAAGAAGAAGTCCTCCAATGGATCAGCGCTCAAAACCGCCCCACCCTCTTTTTCGATGGAGCATCAAAGAACAATCCTGGAGCAGCAGGAGCAGGAGGCTTAATAAAAGATCAACATGGAACTCCTATCTGCAGTTATGAATGGGGTCTTGGGGAAGCTACAAACAATTCAGCAGAAGCTTATAGCCTGCTCCTTGGCACCACTATTCTCTCAGAAAAGGGCCTGAGGAATGCCATCATCATAGGGGACTCGGCCATCATAATTTCCTCTATGAATATAGGGAAAAAGTTCATCAAGGAAGGCCTAAACAACACCAGAACCAGGATAATGGACAATCTAAGAGACCTGGGAGAAATATCATTTAGGCATGTTCTCAGAGAGCATAATGCTGAGGCGGATTCCCTTGCAAACAAAGCTGTCAAACGAAAGCAAGGCCAGGTCTGTATGGATGACTGTATCTCTGTCAGAGCAATTCCTTAAGTCCCCTCTCTCCCATCAGAGCCCCCAGGACAACTCTCGAAAAATATTTCAAATGATTCCCCTCAGTACCGCCTCCTCAATCCTCGATCCCTCTCCTCTTCACATGCAGCCGCCTCCCATCACTTCCCTCGTCCTCTGCGCCATTCTTCCCCACCTTCCCCGTGAGCTTTATCCTGAACAATCAGGTATCAGTCACCTCATCCCTCAGGAAGATCTCACTCCAAATCTGCTCTCTGATCCCTCCTCGGTTTCTGAGGGAAAAATCTCGATCAGATTGTGCCTCTCCCTCACCCTTTATATTCCCCCTCCCTCCTCAGACGTTATCAGTCTTGCTCCGAGTCCTCCGCTCCAAGCTCGTATCGAGTTCCATTCAGTAAATAGCATTACCACTATCAGGAGTGCTGAAGTGAATCAGGTGCTCCTCAACTCCACGCGTAGTGCCATTTACTCTCTCAGGAGTTTCAGGGTGTTCAAGGCGTCCCCAGGCCTTTCCTCCAAGCGCTGGGGTCTTCCGCCTCTCTGTTCGGTAGATGATACTGCTAGCAGTGGACACGCTCTCAGTTTCCTCTCGAGAGACCCCTCTCTGGACATCAGCAACAGAGAGTCAGAGTCGAGGCCCACGCATCTGGTAACTTCTCATTACAGTTTAAATTTTTCTTTAAATACTGACTTGGTTTTGTTGGGTAGCTGCAGAGATTGGACTTCCCCTCCCCTGAGGTCTCTCCCCTCACTTCTGCACCCTTCGCACCTTTTATATCAGTCTCCTCACCGTTTGCTCATTATCTTCAAGTCTTCTCCCCTCTGCTCTGTCTCGCTGCGCCTATCAATCACCATGGCAGATCAACCAGGCCAGCAGAACCCTCAGGAGCCAACCATCAATATTGACAGGCTCTTTAGCAAAGACTGCACTATGTGCAAGACCCACACCCTCATGATCAACAGGCTCAGGAGTCAGCTCAAGGAACTGAAGGAGGACTACGAATCAGACTCCAGATCTAAGAGAAAGAAGCTCGAAAAACAAAAGGCGGAAATTGAAAACTTGCAGGGCAGATGCAGTCACTTGGAGGAAGCTATGGAGCAAATCCGCGCCCTCACACAAAGCTTCCAAGCTGAGGCCTCCACAAAAGCCAGTGGCGCCCGAAGAGAACCTTTCCCCGACGTCTCAGTCACTCAAAAAACTCCTTATGGTCTGTAAATTCTGTCTGCTCTGTGGGGCGTATGTCAGGCAATATAGCCGTTGTTTGTTTAATTTCAGTATTTTGGGCAGAAAAGAGGATAAAGGGTCTGCGTACCTAGTTTTGCTCCTCTATGCCATAATTCAGGACCCCTATGTATCTGATCTAAGTTTTTGATTTTATAATACCAAAAGTATCCGACTTCGTTAAAAAAAAAAAAAAAACAAAAACAATAAGGGATACACTAGTAGTATAGGGACCTAATATTACTAAAGTCAACTGGTAGGTATTAGATTTTGTTCCCTAACTATATCCTATTTTATCTCAAGTTGAAATCTTGGATGCATGTCTTTGTATTGTGCTCTTTCCACATGGAGGTTCTCTCATGAAATTGAATTTCTCTAATTTTAAATTCTTACTCTTGAATTTCATCCACCACCCTCTTTTCATAATGAGGTTAAACTATAATTGGATTAATGTTTCTAATTAAACTTTGTGTCCTCTTCCCCTTTTGTTATTAGAAAATACACATACTTTTAGAGTTATTTTAATGCACATATATTTAATATTTTCTAACATGAGGAGGGAAGAGTTACTCATTTGGTCATGTATTTATAATTCTTCCTATTCTCCCTTTTCCCAAGATTTACTTTTAATTTAGTTAATTTGATTCTAAAAACCTGCTTATTACATTATGCGGATTAATTCTCATCATTGCATGATAATATTTCCATAATTATGTTTCAACTTTTCTTTATGATGCCAAGGGTCATGTTAGTCGTCCCTTGCAATAACTTCTCTTCAAAGTTTTTATGGTGCTACATCATTTTCCCTTCAAGCATCCTATGACCATGATGAGAAAAATTTAAAAAATAATGGAGACCTTTGTCATCTCCTGTGTCACCTTCTATAGTGAAACTAATGGTGATGGAGATCAAAGAATCTGCCTTGATGAGTGACCCCCAATAAATATTCTTGAGTGACCTAATCTGGGGTCCTCTCTCACAATATTATGAACTTCAAGGCAAAGACATACCAACATCTTACAACCCAATTCATGGTGGGAGGGCTAGTGGGCGGAATTAGGGATGATGTCCCACCCCTCCATGAAGATCCACCTGCCATGTACAACCCCATCACCCACATGCATCATTCAGCCAAGCAACTAACCTATGCTTTCATCAATTATCATGCCATTATCAATCATAGTAAAACACTAATTTGAACTTTGAATTTTAATGTTAATAATATGTAATCGATAAAAATAGAGATTGTTGTCTCATCGCATGTTGGTACATCCGGGTGGTCTCCTTCCACACTCAATAATCATTAGTAATATCTATTTATAATGTTTTCCGTTGATATAATTACAAATTCTAAATATTATCATGACATAATCATTAGCAGAATCTCTAATTGTAAGCAATAAATTATTCCTCAAAATAAACAAATAAGACAACATAATGAATTCATTAATATGATTACACATAGTCATCAAATAAGTTCATCACAACCAACATCATCATAACATAAAATTGGTACATCACAATTGTAGGTTTTAACCCCGTACAAAAATTACCTGCATACGAATTCTAAATCACAGGAAAAATGAAAATGCGAGAGGATAACACATAAAACACATATGCACAGAGATTTCCCACTGGATCCCAAAACCGGGACTACTAGCTTGATTTTTTCATTATATTCCTTTCAATGTTACAGTACATATTTATACATGCCGAAGCATCCAATACCATGGACCGAAAACCATCGCGTCCAAAACCATGGACCGAAAACCATAGGTAGGTTCGCCCAACCTAATATAGGGTCCAAAAACAATTTTCCCGGGGCGCTACCCCGGACCCTGTAAAGGGGAGCTACTCGCTCCCCTCAAACTCCCCAGACAGGGGGGGCTACCGCCCCCCCTATGACCCCCCCACTGCGCAATCAGCGCAACGAAGGGGGGGCTTCGCCCCCCTCTAACCCCCCGGTTCACTACGTAG
>APFE030968921.1:41629-57229 GCA_000404065.3 Pinus taeda
TTCTTGGATTTGTCTTCAGCTACCTTCTAATCGTGTTTTATGCAATACTATGCGGTAAAAGCAGGGAGTTAGAAGGAGGTCATCACTAACAACAATCCTTGAAGTGATTTTCTTATTTCTTTTATTTGCAGCAGTATGGATAGAGACTAATGCCATTGGATTGTGGTCATTTACTTTCAAGTCATTTTGATTTATTCATTTCTTTCAAGTTCTTTTCTCTTACAAATTCAACAAGCAATTAGAAATCACCATCACACACACTTTCACTCATATAGAGATCACCTTTCACACACTTGCACTCATTTGTCTATAATCATCATTCCATTTTAGGAAGATAAGTTAATCATAAACAACACCCCTAAACAACAAAAGCTCTAAGAAAGTTACTTAAGTACATATAGTACACCCTCACTTCATCAGTTTACGAGCCCCGGGTTGACAATTAATACTAGCAATTTAGATAACACTAAATTGACTAAACAGATGGTCTAATTTATTCTTCTTTGAATGTCATTGGGTTCCACATGAGCTTCTTGCAGCAACTTCATTACAAGGACTCCTAGAGATGAAGGAAACACAGCCTCCATGCCATAAACCAACTCATAAGGGCTAGTTCCAATAGATCTCTTTGTAGTTAGTCTGTCTTCCCATAGTGCATTTGTAAGCTTCTTACACCAGTTTTTCTTGTTTTCTTCCAACAATTTCTTAATAATATTGATCAAGCTTTTATTGGAAGACTCAGCTAGACCATTACCTTAAGGGTAATAGGCTGTGGAATGGCCTAAAGTGATATGGTATTTATGATAGAAACTTATCATTTTCTTGGATTTGAAAGCAGCAGCATTGTCAGTTATGATCTTTTCAGGACAACCAAATTGGGACAGTATGTTGGTTTCTAAGAATCCTATAATCACTGTATCATTGGCTTGTATGGTAGGAATGGCTTCTATCCACTTTGTGAAATAATCTGTGGCAGTGAGGATCCATTTATGCTAGCTAGAAGAGGGAGGATGGATCTCTCCAATGAAGTCTAAACCCCATTGTTTGAAAGCCTTTTCTGTGGAAATTGGTTTAAGGTGTAGAGGTAAAAGTTTCCTCTCGCCTTCAAAAATTTGACATTTATGGCAAGCGATGACAAATTTATTTATATCAGTGAAGAGGGTGGGCCAATTAAATCCAGCCCTTAGGATTTTATCTGTAGTTGATTTCCAACAAAGATGTCCGCCATAATCCCCTGCATGAAATTCTTTGAGCACTTTTTCAGCTTCATCTTTTATTAGACAATTCAGTAGAATACCTTCATGATTTTTCCAAAAAAGAGCATTATCTAAGATACAAAATTTTGAAGCTTTCATTTTGAAAAAACTTTTCTTTGTTCTGGATAACCTTGGAGGAGCCTGCATGTTTAATAATACATGAGTTATGTCAGCATACCAAGGTGATTCTAAGAAGGCCAGATTGATCTGTGGAGTCTCCATCTCCTGTTCATTATCCAGTTGATTGATATCAAGGGCTTGAAAGTTTGTTTCAGTCATGAGTTTAGCCAATCCCTGTCCTTTTATAAGCTTTGTAGGTTTTATTTCAATATCATACTCCAAAATATTAGCTATCCATTTGCCTCGTTTTCCTTCAATTCCTTCCTGAGTTAGGATGTCTTTGACAACAACACTTGGTACATAAGCTATTACATGGGAGTATAATATATAAACTCTGAAGACTTTAATAGCTTTCACAAGCGCATAGGCCTGTTTTTCCATGATTCTGTATTTTAGTGGTGCATCCCTAAGTGCTTTACTAAAAAAGGCTATAGGTTTTTCACATCCTTGATCATGTTTTTGTAATAAAACAGTAGCAATGGTATGTTTTGATGCAAATGAAAATATCATGAAGTCTCTATCAAACTTTGGACTTGTAAGGATTGGTGTTCTAGTCAAAGCTATTTTAATTTCTTCAAATGCTTGTTTGGCTTCCACTGTCCATTTAACCTTGGAATCATTTTTTAACACATTGTTCAACAATCTAATTAATTCAACCAAATTAGGTATAAATCTCCTTAAAAAGTTGATCTTCCCTAGGAAAGCTTGAAGTTCTTTCACATTTCTAGGGTGAGGTACTTGTAGAATTGCTTGTATTCTATCAGGATCAATTCTGATGCCATCTTTGGAGATAATGTGGCCTGACATTTTGCCTTCCTCTAGACCAATCAATGCTTTCATAGGGTTCAATGAAATACAATATTTTCTGCATTTTAAAAACACTTGTCTCAAATGATCTAGATGTTGCTGATCTGATTTAGAAAACACAGTAAGGTCATCTAGATATATAACTAGAAAATCATGAATCTCCTTTGCAAAAGCTATGTCCATTTCTCGTTGAAAGGTTTCTCCTGCATTCTTAAGTCCGAATGGCATTTTAACATATTTGAAAGTTCCCCATGGTGTTGTAAAAGCAGTTTTTTCATGGTCATCAGAGTGGACCAGAATCTGGTTAACGCTTGAGAATCCATCTAAAAGTGAAATCTTAGAGGCACCTGCTACCCTTTGTAAAATGTGGTCCATCTTGGGCAGGGGGTAATTGTCTTTTAAAGAAACCTGATTTATATTCCTTAAATCATCACACATTCTGATTTCTCCTATTTTCTTCCTAGTGGGTACTAAATTAGATACCCATTCTGAAAACCTGATAGGAGAAATTATTCCTGCTTCATTCATCCGTTTGATTTCTTTTTCAATTAATGGGAGTAGTACAGGGTTAATTCTTTTGAGTTTTTGTTTGAATGGTTTCTGATTTTCCTTGAGGAGTATTGTATGTTGAATTACAGAGGTGTCATAAGATTTGAGATCTTCATAGCTCCAAGCAAAAACATCTTGGAATTCTTTGAACAGTTCAACATATTTAAGCTTTTGATCAGGGGGCAAAGTTTTGGACAATTTTATCATTTTCGGATTTTCCTTAGTTCCTATGTTACAATCTTCAATATCTACTTTTAGAGGTTACATCCTGGGTTTCCTTGGGATACCATTAGAATCAAAAAAATCTTTCAAGGGAGTCAATCCTTTGGGAAAATGATTATCTTTTAAATCGATAACTTCAGATTCTCCTTCAATGATCTCATCAATATCAATTTCTTTAAGATCTTGCATTTCTTTGTTGGTAAATTTTGAGGGGTGAAGCCTTTGAGTTGCATTTACTCCTGAAATGTCTGTTTGTATTTTATTTGTTTGATCAAACTCACTGACAGTGTCAAGGTGTATATTTGCGCTGGAAAAATCTTCCTCTAGGGTCAAGAAATTGTTAATCTGAATATCATTGTCAAACACTTGCCAATTCTTTACATTGTCAGGTATGGCTGGCCTGTGTCTAGTCTCAGCTATGAACTGATGATTAGGTTCAAACAATAATTTACAAGTGCTGGCAAATGTTGATAAGCTGTGAGCATGCAAATTATGTTTTCTTGGAATTTTGGCAAGCTGTGTTTCAAGGAATATGTTGAGGATGTCAATTGTTGTTCCTCTAGAAGCTCTTAGTCTGGGATCAATTGTGAGGAAGTTTCCTTTTATCTGTTGAATGACTAAATCAGAATCTCCCAAAACTGATATCCTGATTGCCCCTAGACTTTTGACCAATTTAAGTCCTAGCAACAGGGCTTCATATTCAGCCATATTATTGGTGCATTTAAAGTTTAACCTATAAGCATGACCCTGTGCGTGATCATTTTCTATGTTGTGCACCCAAATTCCAGCTCCTGCTCCTAATTTATTAACCGAACCATCAAATTCTAAGTACCAAAGGGTTTCATGTTTAGAGTCAGTATCAGGAGTCTCAGTAATCTTCTTTATGGGAAGATATATTTCTTTAGTTTCAGCTGGTTTCTCTTGATTGTTTGATGTAGCACTGCTCTCAGAAATTTCTTGAATGTGAACACTAGGCTTTTCGTTTGAGGCTTCTTCTTGTTTAATTGCCAAAACTTTTACATCAGTTGGAGGATCAATTTCAGCGTTGTAGAGAATGAAGGAGTCCATGTCAGAGTGCATGGAGTAGATGGGAAAATTGTGGGGTTTCTCCTGGCTACTTACCACATATTTCATCAAAGTTTCTCGTTATAATTTCTTTGGTTGACGAAATAGTGAAATAGTAGCATAAGACATGTCCAACTGTAATGATCCTTGAATCTTTTCACCCCAAGACCTAGACAATAACATGCTATATTTTGGTGGAATATCAGCTACCACTACGTCCATTGTAATAGTTTTAGCAGGATATTGAACTAGGGATACACATAAATCTTTGATCAATCCTAGACACCTAACTTGGCTTGAGTCAAAAGAGAATAGGCCTTTTTATGGGCTGGTAATATCTAGGTCCAACTTCTCCATCACAGATTTAGGAATTAAGTTGTGAGAAGCACCTGAATCGAACATGGCATTATGAAGTATTTTATCATGTATGTTCAGAATTACATAGAAATGAGGGAAACCTTCATCTATTGTTTTTCCGTTTACCTCAGGTCCAAAAATTAATTCAAGCTGGTCATCAAAAAGATTTATTGAATCTTTATTCACAGAAATCTGGAGTGATCTGCTAATTTGACTTCCGTTTAGCCAATTCTAACAGTGGAATGGCTATCTTTAATTTGCTTATTTCAGTCTCAAGATTGGAAGGTTTTTCAGTTTGAGTTTTCGTATTTTGGACAGTGGGATTCTCTTTTAGTGCTATATTTTCTGTGCTTTTCTATTTTTTAGGAGTGGTGTTATGGGCTGAAGTTGCTTGCAAATCAATTTCTAGAGGTTCTTCTACATTTCCTTTTGAAGGAATGGAAGTGGAAGGTTGTGTGTTAGGTTGTTGATTGTCTGACACATCTTCAACTATTGGATTATTTGGGTTAGGGCTTGTTCCAGGAGGGGCTTGTATAGGGGGTTTATTGATTTTACTTTTATTAGGCTGCTTGGCATCTTTCTGCTTATTGGTTTTAGGGACATCTATTCTCCTGCTCCTCAGATTGTATTTCTTGTGGACCTCATAAATTGTTGTATCATATCCTTCCCTAAAATCAAAGGACTCACTTGACTGCATTTGGAATTTTTCAAGAGTGTGAGCTTCTTGGTCTTCTGGGGTTAAGAAAACTTGTTGTTGATTATTGAGACCCATCAAGTTAATTTGAGTGTCTTCTGGTGGTTCATCTAAGGTTGAGGCTTCAACATAATTTTCTTGGAATGGGGGCCTAATTTTTAGGTCAGACACATTATTTCCAGTATTAGGGTTTTGATTCTTCCTGACATTTGGATTTCTCCCAACATTACTTGGTTGACCATCCCAAGAGGATTTCCTCGTTTCTACTCTATCTACCAGTCTGTCCATTCCTTTAATGATATCATCTAATTTCTATTCAAAAGCCAAAGGTTCTTCCTTAAAAGGTATCCTCCTTTCGGCTCTGGCCTGAGCTCGCTTAGAAATTAGGTTGGCCTCAATGCTAACATCTATACTTTGCATTTCTTCTAGGTATCGAGGAGCTCTTTCCCTAAGTTGGTATGCCATATTAGAATCAAATGCATCAAGGAATTTAATCAAAGCCAAGTCTAGAGGAGGTTTGAGGTTTTGAGGAATAGCATTATAGACATTATTGAATCTGGTACAGTAATCTTGGACAGTTTCTCGGGTACCTCTTTTTAATCCTTCATATTCTGATAAAATGTGGAGAGGATCTTTCTTCTTTTCCCATCTATTCAAGAAGGTATGATAAAGAGCTTGTGGATCATTGATACTGTTTTCAGGTAGGGCTCTAAACCATGTTCTAACATCGCCAGTGAAACTTCGAACAAAAACTCTCATTCTAACATCATCAGCATCAACTTCATATATTTCAAAGTAATCTGTCATTTGTTTAGTATGTTGCTGAGCTGTGTAAGTGTCTGTGCCATCAAAATGAGTGATTTTTCTTTGATAGTCTTGGGGCATAGGCCCTAGATTGGCAAGTAAGTTCAGAGGAGCATACCTGTTTGCCATGGTAACAAGGATATGTGTGGCAACTGGTGCAGTAGGGACAACAACAGGAATATGGGCTGTGGATGGAAGAATGGAAGGGGTAGCTTGAGGTTGGGAAGTGTGAGGTGCTGATGGTGAACTTGGAGAAGGGGTAGTAATCATAGGAAGATTTGGTGTTTTTTCAGAGGTAAGCTCGGGTTGGATGGAGTTCTACAAATGCTTGTCAAGATGTGGAGTAACAACTTCGAGTTGCAAATTTTCAAGGAATATTGGATCTTGAACTGTGTGGTTTAATCCAGATTCGAAAAAGGTTCCAAATGAAGGGCTTTCCAAATAGTTATCAACAGGTTCATTTTCAAGGTGGATCAACCTCACAGGAAAAGATTTTGATCTGGATAAAGGCCGAGGAATAGCAGAATTTTATGGGCTCTCTTGTCTTCTAAGAATTTTAGGAATCAGATTAGGATTTTCAAACACAGGTGGTGGGTTTGGATCAGGGTTTGATCTGGTGTAACGAATCCTTTCTGAAGCCACGCTTCTAAGCGTATTTTTGGTTTTTCTGTAAATGGTCTAATAATACAACTTTAAGAGTTTCTTTAAGAGACTTCAGATTATGGGAATTGTGAACTTTATTAAAGACTTATAAAGAAGGGACTGATCAAGTATTTGAAGCCAACTGTCCAATGTATAAGCTAGACTAGAGATAGACTGAAGTAGCATTCATTTACTTCTGCAATTTGCAAAGAAAAAGCATTTCAAAGGCTATCTGGCTAACTTCAAGCTCTGTTTGTAGCTTATAAGATAGACACCAGAGACAAATAAATATTCAATGTCCCCAATGGAGTCACCAATGATGTTATCACTCAGGTTTTTCCCAAAAGTTGTAATAAAGGGAATACGATCGAGGTAACCACAGACCAATCTTTTAGACATAGACTCTAGCCAATCTATATCCAGAGAGAGCTCTCTCTTTTTGATTTAACTTTGTTTTGAAAGATATTAGGCTAGTTATGAGGTTCAGGGGTTTTGTTTGATTTTTGGATGGTGAGATTCAATAGAGCATAGGTGTAAGTCTAAGAAGTTCAATCCATTGGGCTAATGGAGTCAATGAAGATGGCTTTCTAGATTTGGTCTCTTAACAGAGGATGGTTTCATAGAGAAAGGTGGTCAAACAAGGAGCAAAAAAAGATTTGTATTGGATGGGATGGGATCAAAATGGTTGAAGGGAAGTTAAGAATCCTTCAACATATTTGAAAATGAGAAGATAATGATTACTACTAAGGAGTAGTTAAGAATTCCCTAGCAAATAATCAATATGGTAGAATTAGGAAATAGTAGCAATTAAGAGTTACACTGTTTATTCTAATCCTGCAGAAAACACAAAGAATGATAATGAATGAAACATAGAGTGCAGTCAAGCATGTTCTGAATTAATCTTTATAAGTATCATTTGGATTTTGACACACAGGTGATATAACAAAAACTAGAAAAATTACAAAACAAAAGATACAGGGGACTTATTGATCCACTGGTTGATTCAAGAATTCAGTGACAAGTCCTATGCTTCGATTCCACATCCAATGATTCCAACAACATTTGATTCCAACACCCTTTATTATTCCAAAATTTCAATATTACAACGCAGTCTAAGAATGCCTCACCAACCCCAAATACTTCGAATGGGGGGGTATTTATACAAAAATATATTTACAAAATATCTCATGGAGATAATATCTAGCGATGACTCATCGTTTTTTACAAAAGATAGAGGTAGATAGTCTCAAAAACAGGGAAAAGATAAATTGATGTTGTGCTGGCTGCTCACTGCTGTAAGATGTGTTAGAGGTAGACTCTGTGAGTCGGTTTACAACTGTTTTCCATTGGTACTCTGTGCTGGCTGCTCCGGCTTGCACGGATATTGCTCAACCCTGATCTGATACACTTTGACTGATATGACCCTCATTCATTTCTGTTCTCCGCATTATGGTAGATGATCCAAAATTTTCATTTCACCAAAGATACCAAAGATACCAAAGATACCAAAGATAAGTTTATAAAATTGTTAACATATCTTCCCAGCACTTCTGTTCTGGTAAAATATGTCTCTGCAGCTTCCTTAAAGTTTCACCAGTCTTTTTGTACCTAAAGAAATTAGGCAAGATAGTGAATAGATGTTTTACCTCATGCTCAATGTAGAATAAATTTTCTAAGTTGTCGTAGAGGGCTTGCCCAGATGGAAGTGCCTTCACTCCTGAAGCACTTGTTGATGCATTAACTTGATCAGCAACATATTTGTTCAACTTCTGGGATCCTATGATGTACATACACTGATAACCTATTCCTTACTTTTTTGTCACTTATAAAACTATTTGGGTCATATGGCACCCACCGAAAACTTTTTTTTCAATCTAAGGTGTTCTTCTAATATCTTCTTAGCATCTTTCCATGAATCCCTAGAATTGATGACATAAGGGCCTAACTAGTTTTTTATTCTCAGCTAGGCCTTCTTCTTTGCATTACAAAAATGATCTAAATCTGCTTTTATGATCTGTCTGAAATATTCTAATGCAAACAATCTCATAGGCACATATTTGGGCAGCTTGAAAGGGCACAGTTCATAGCCATATATTCTGATTTCAGTGTGATTCTAGTATAGGTACCAGTCACCTATTCTATACTGTTTGGAGAGCTGCAGAATTTTTTTCATGTCACTAGAGATCCTGGGGGGGGGCTCCTATTAGCAGAGTGGAGGCTTTATGCACAAACAAGTCAATGAATTCATTATAGGTATAAGGGCACTCATAGGTATTATGGAAGATTGAGTTCCAAAAGATGACAGACCTTTGATTTCCCTTTGACTCCAACCTCCTAATGGGGAAAGAAAAGCTGTCTGGATGATAATACAGAAAAATGTGCTATATGAAAGATGTATACTTGAAGACTCCTTCTCTCTCCAGGTTTAAGAATTGGTCATGGATTTTATTAGTAATGAAAGTGGCATAGTCATATTTGATAGCAGGGGGTTATCCTGGGGTAAACATTGGCAATAGAACTAGGGTAATCTCATCAGCATACTCACTGGTACTGAATCCCAAGATTAGGGATATCATGTCAATAATAAGTCTACCCATTTGAGTGAAAAAGATTTTCAGATAGGGAGGTGGGCCTATAGGTTGATTCTCTGGTAGCATGAATGTATGAGCAATACGGGTTATCTCTGAGCTGGATAATTGAGAAGATATTTCAAAATGATACCCCATGGAAAGGCGAGCAAGAGGTTCAGTGGAATGAAAGTGTATCATTTCATTAATAGACTCAACAGTTATATGGAAAAGCACAGTTTGGGATAGGGAGATGATTGCTTTGTGGACAGGGTCATAATTGGCACAGCACTGATGAATAATGTCCGGAAAAACATGAAGCGAGGGAATGAAGTACATGGGAAGGTTAGATTCCCATAACCCAAAAATGTCAGAATTGTTTCGATAGCTATCCCTGAGTTGGCAGAAATCTTGAAGATGGTTCATGTTACCAGAAAAATCTTTTTATTTGGAAATATTTGTCGGCCAAAGGTAAATAATCCAAGTCTTTATGAGGTGCATTCATAGGCGTGACGTTCAAGGCTACGGGAGCTTCCGTGATTGGTTCTTGTGTTTTCAAACTGGAGGTCGGGCTTCTGTGGAAAAAGTGGGCAAAACAATAGTTCTGGGTGTATTTCTATGAGAGCTACAGACTGATTTTACTTGAATTTGGTTTTTTTGGGTAAAATTCACAGAGGAAAAAATGGAATTACCGGTTCGGGAAGTGAATTGGGGTAAATACCTATTTTTGGAGGTGTACCGTGTAATTTGCAGGTTGCACAATGAGCTGCAGAGCACGACGCTAGA
This sequence comes from Pinus taeda, assembly GCA_000404065.3. Taxonomy (NCBI): domain Eukaryota; kingdom Viridiplantae; phylum Streptophyta; class Pinopsida; order Pinales; family Pinaceae; genus Pinus; species Pinus taeda. The sequence goes on from APFE030968921.1 coordinate 51,499, forward strand.
GTTTGTTGGTCGGGTGACGGACTGGACGTGATTTGCATGGAGCACAGTAGCACAAAATGTGGGTGAAAATGAAATTTTATTGACTATTTAACAAAATTTGGTTTGGCGGGGAATTTTTGGCATTTATTGAGCAGCTAACATCACAGTGATGGGACATTTTGTCATGACGCGGAGGGTGGTAAGCGGTTTCCACCCACACCACTTTTGGGGTCGGGTGGTTTCAAACGGAGGGCAAGCGATCATAGCGGGAAAATGATGCGTGTCCACGGTATGGGAGCAATACATCCATTTCGCAGGACTTAACGTGCGGCCGATGGGGGGGTTGGGATATGAGCATGGATCGTTGGATGAGCGGGCAGTGATCGGACGGTTGATGACAGTGGGATATGGAGGAGGTTTAAACAGTGGGGTCAACGCATTTTTTAAATGATTTTAATAATTTTGGCGGCGTTTCTATTGGTCGGGGCTTGGTTATTAATCAACCAAAATGGTGATTGATCCATTTAATGCGGCGGGGGAATTATTAACAAATTTTATAATAAATTCGTTAATTTGTTTAAAAAAATGATATAGTCGTATTTGATCGAGGTAGGGATATTAATAATTTGGGGTTTTTATCATATTTACATAATACGGGAAGGGTAATATTTTTGGGATTTATATAATAATTTTCAGTAGTTAATATGAAAAAACATAATAAACGAGCTCTAAGTTTAAATGTTGGGAATTCCACATAGAAACTTAGGTTAGAGATAAACAAACAAGGGTTTTTTATGGAAAATGTTGCCATTTTTTTAAGTGAACTAAGGTTTTACTTGGGCAAAGGTTATGAGATGGAATGAGTAGTCTATGAGGGATATTAAGAACATATATTAACATTTTAATGGAATTAGTAAATGATTGGGAAAAGTATGAAGGGGAGTTAGTCATGCAACTTTGCTTTGTTTGAGCTGCTTCCAGTATAATTTTTACCTGGTACTTGTGATATAAAGTAAAAGTTAATACATGTGAAAACAAAATCTATCACAAGTAACATTTCTACAACACCACTCTACTTACCTTGCCTACTTGCCTAGCATTTTTTCTTCTTTCTTTGGGTGCACTTGGGCAGGGAAACCCTCATCATCTTCTTGTTCTTTTCATGGGAATCCTATCTAAGTCAACACTTGTAACATCCAAGGGCTCAGATTTAACTGTTGAGCTCCTTTGCTTCTCTACCTATCTATTTATCTGCCAAGATTGAACAATTTGAATAGATTTTATTCTCTATCTCTAGAACAAGTAAATTCAAACATGAACTAGCCAAGATTAAGCTATTTGGCCATTCATCAATTGTGGCATGAGTTAACAAACTGCACACAATCAGATTATTACTGAAATAAAATAGTAGTGGCATTTTGGACTTGCACACTTTCCTGGTCTATTTTGTTTTTGGGGTTCATTTCTTTCAATTTTTTGACAATTTCATTCTTTTTTCCCTTTGATTTCTCTTTTAGGGCATACCCTCTTTACATTTTTTTGATTTTTTTTTTATTTTTTTGACAATATGGAAAACCTTTGCACCCAGACAAAAATGTATGAAGATATTACAGTGCCCATCAATGACAATCGTGAAATATGACACCTATTAGTATTGGAGAATAACATTTCACATCCATATCCACATGAACCTTCGCCAACCATCTCTCTGGTTTTCATATCCTGGGGTTGATTCTTGTCTCTCAAGTTGCAAGTTTGTAATTAAGCCAGGGCACCTTTGAGAACTTTGGTATGCCCACAAAATTCATGAAGTGAGTCCATTAATGATCACAAAAGAAAGAGAAGCCATCATATATATTATTATTGAATTAAATTTTTTTATTTGTATAATATCTATATGAGTTTTTTTTGTGAGAAATGAAAGGACGAAGCTTGGCTTCAGTAAAGAGGTAATATTATTTAATAGAAGATTAAACATATATATTGATATATGTGTGATATAAAACATTCATATGATATATTTTTTTTTCATTGAATTTCAATATAGATAATATATATATATATATATATATATATATATATATATATATATATATATATATATTATATATATATTACACCTTAGAAGAGGAGGAAATTGCAAAACCACAACCGAAGGTCTTGAAGCATGCACTTATGACTTGGCCAGTTTCTTCGTCCACATTGATCTGCATTTTATGACATCACCAGAGGCCAGAGCTCCCACCCAACAGGTCCCAACGTTGGGGCCATTCTTGTCAATTGATCCCACATTGCTTGGGTTATTTTAATGGTCCACAACTCTCTCAGTATACCCTCTTCTATTATTCTTCCATATTGTTGAGCAATGACTATTTGTTTACGTTTTGGAATTGCTTTCTATTCTCATTTGTAAAATTCCTACTTTCCTATATTATATATATATATATAATTTTTTTTTATTACTTCCTTCTCGTAACTGTACTATCTATTTAATTTAGAATTATTTCTAATTTTTAAAAAATTTAATAAAAGATATATATTTTAATTACTTCTTTTGGATAATATCTAGAATATTTATTTAAGTTTTGGAATTGCTTTTTATTCTCATTAGTAAAATTCCTACTTTCTAATATTAAATATAAAATAAAATATAGGTTTTTTATTACTTCCTCTTGATAACATTTGGACTAAAATTTGGACTATTTGTTTAAGTTTTGGATGGAATACAATAGCAGTTGACAACACCTTACACTCCTCAGCAAAACAAGGTTATGGAAAGAAAAAATAGAACCCTCGTGGATTGTGCCTGTAGTATGTTGTAAGGTAAGAATCTGACCAATGGTTTTTGGGTAGAAGCTATAAACACTGCAGTGTACCTTAAGAATAGGATTCCTACTAAGTGTTTGGATTATAAAACCCATTTTAAAGCATTGTTTAGCTTCAAGCATGCAGTAAGTCATCATAGTCTTTGGATGTAAGGCTTTTTCTCATGTCCCGAAAGAAGATAGGAAGAAGTTAGATTCAAAATCCATTAAGTGTATTTTTGTTGGATACTATGGTGATTTTAAGGCTTATAAGTTGTTTAATCCTTCTACTCACAAGGTGTTTGTAGGCAAAGATGTGGTATTCCATGAACAGGTAGATAATGGGAACCCTATTCGTAGTGATGAAGAATGGCATGTGCCTTTATTGTTAGAATAAGGTTATGAAACAGGGGCAGATGAGCAATAACAGCAACAACAACAACAAGTGAAAGAAGAAGTGGCTAATCAAATCAATTTCGAAACCAGTCCGTAGAGGGGAGATCAAAACAGGTTTGAAGCAACTCCACCATTCAAGAGATCAAGTAGGCAAGCTCAATTGCCAACAACATATAGGGAGAATGCTTTTATAACTAGTATGTTAAGTGTTTTTGAACCCTCTAGTTATAAAGAAGCTAGCCAATATAGTGAATGGAGGGCAGACATGGAAGAGGAATATGAATCAATAATTAAAAACAAAACTTGGGATCTAGTTGAGTTACCTGAAGGCAAACAACCCATAGGTTTTAAATGGTTATACAAGCCTAAATTTAAAGTAGATGGGAATATAGACAAATATAAATCTAGGTTAGTATCAAAGGGGTATTTGCAGAAAGAAGGTATTGACTATCAGGAAACCTTCACCCCTGTAACTAAATTAAACACAATCAGAATGTTAATTGCTTTAGCTACCAAACATCTTTGGGAGATACACCAACTAGATGTGAAATATGCATTCTTCAACGACGATTAAAAGAAGAAGTGTATTTAATGCAACCTGAGGGGTTTGTTAAACAAGGAAAGAAAATCTAGTCTATAGACTGAAGAAAGCATTGTATGGACTAAAACAGGACCCCAAGTCATGGTATAACAAAATTGATTCATTTTTCCTACATCATAGTTATAAAAGAAGCAAGAATGACCCTAATCTATACACTGTGTTTGACAAAGAGGGGTTAATTGTTTTGATTTCTTTCTATGTAGATGATCTTATCATTATAGGAAATGCAGATGAACTCATTAAAGAAATCAAAGAGAAAATGCCACAGGTTTTTGAGATGAAATACCTTGGAGAGCTACATTATGTTTGGGTCTAGAAGTCTGGAGGGATTATGGCCAAACTTTTCTATCATAGGGTAAGTATGTTAGGAGTTTACTGAAAAATTTCAGAATGGATCAATGCAAAGTTGCAGCAGTTCTTTTACAATAGAATACCAAACTTTAGAATGATGATGGTTCTAAGGAAGCAAATGCGACATTGTATAGACAGCTGGTTGGGAGTCTAATCTACTTGACTACAACTAGGTTAGATTTGGCTTGTATTGATCCAATTCATGTCAAAACCTCTTATGATTCATTGGGTTGCAGCGAAAGGTGTCTTAAGGTATCTCAAAGGAACCTTAGACTTCGGTATTATTTATACTGATTCGTTTGATGTTAGATTGATAGGTTTTTCAGACTCTGATTGTGTTGGAAATGTAGATGACAGACGATCCATAAGAGACTATGAATTTAGCATTGGGTCCGAGGTCATTGCAAGGAGCATCAAAAAATAGAATAGAGTATCCTTGTCTTCAGCAGAAGCTTAGTATCAAGCGATGTGTGCAGCAACTTGTGAAGCAGTTTGGTTGAGCAGACTTCTCCATGATGCTGGAGAAGAACATAAGGTTGCAACATTTATCAAATGTGACAACCATAGCTCTATCAAACTTGCAAATAATCTAGTATTTCATAAAAACACAAAGCAAATTGATACATAGTTTCATTTTGTCAGGGAGAAAGTTCAGTCAAAGGAAAACCATATTGAATATTGTAATACATGTGACAATGTTGTTGATATTTTCACTAAGCCTCTCAGTAGAATCAAGTTTGAATTGTTTAGGAAAATGTTAGGAATACTTGTGAACCCTTTTCTCTATTAAGAAGGAGTGTTGAAGATAATGGATAATATGTAAATTAGGAGAGATTCTGTTCACTAGAGCCTTAGATTAGAAATTATTCCCTACTTCTTAAGCAGTTGTTCTAAATTCCCTACTTGTGTGAAAACTATATGTTTTTTAATTGTAAGATCAAGAGTGTAGAGCATTCTGCTAGAGATAGTCTCTAGGTGGAGCTCCCACCTGTGCACTGCCCAGTTTATCAATAAAGTCGATTCTTCAGTTTTTAACAATTAATTAGTGTTTAAGTTCATAAATTTGGTGTTCTTCAACTATATTTACATTTCGTTGTTTGTATCTTATAATATTCTAGTGTTATATTTTTTTCAAGAAAAATAATTTCAAAACCCATAAACCCTGAAGTTTGGAAATTAAAGGGGTGTTTTGTATAGACTACCAGACATTGTTAGTTGAGGATTTAAGAATCCTGAAGCCGCTTTTCTTGGTCGCCTATGTGGAAATTGTTCTATTTAATTAATTATCTCTTTCGAAACATGCACAACTTTTACATTTCTATATTATAATATTCATTTACAGTTGTTCTTTATTTTCTAGATTCCAATAATTATCTACCATAAAGAAATAACTTTGAAATATAAACAAGAAACTATGTTCATTAACCAGAGAACCCACAGTATGCATATTTTTACGCCAACGTTTCAAATCCCAACTGGGATCCATCATCAGGACTCTTGAATGATGCTAGAAGAAGAGCTGCTTAGAGGTAATAAATAAGGATGTGAAACCAATTTTTATAAGCAGAGGTCGGCTTAATTTAATTTAATTAATTATTAA